>MU743865.1:56626-78939 GCA_026770625.1 Nicotiana glauca | reverse complement strand
AATATACCTAAAATTTTAACCCCTACAAAAAGAAAAAAAGAACCCAAAATCCCCCCAACCAAAACAAAAGAAAAGCAAACTCTTACAAATGAAGGGGTTAAAATTTTAGGTATATTTTTTTCAGCTAATGGTTGCACCAAATTTTTGGTTTTGGTATAAACTTATTACTGAATGCTTAATTCAAGAATATGTCAGCTTATACAGTAACCACTTGTGTATTTGGATATCATTATATGGATAAGAAATTATGCATTTATGCTTAAGTATGTCATGTTAAGTACCTGAGTCCTGATACTACACAACTATGTTCGTAACAAGCGCACCTGAGTTTTGTACACTCATTGTTGACTATGCTCCACGTAACTTGTTTGTGGAGATACCAACTTCTAGATTGTTTATGCAGGTGAATGACAAGGATCTAGCTAAAGAGTTGTGCAAAAAGTACAGTGCGGTAAGTACTTTGGTTCACAGGTCTTCCTCTATGTTATAAGCTTAAGGAACCAAAGATAGGAGATGGTCAAGGTCTTCTGGTTTTTCCTACGAGCATTCTAGTTCTTGTGATTTTTCTTAGATGCATGTATTCTGCTTTTGTTATAAATTCTCTAGTTCTAGGAGTTCACTTTCACTGAAGGGCTCTATTGATATTTATCTGAGTTAGAGGAACGCCTTTTAGTACTGGTGTAAATTATCTCTTTTAATGATTAAGTGCCATAATCTGAGACTAACACGTGTGCGAGCTGCTCCTTATTTCTGTTTTCTTCTCTAAATTTGTGTAGTTTTTCTTAACTAGTGTTGTGATTAGCCCTTGTCCTTTTTTGGTTTTTGCTCAAATATGTAATTATTCCAGTAATTCCTTGGTGCTGTTTCTATAATACAGTTACCTTTCTCTCAAAAAGATTAGCCCTTATCTTTCCTCTTCCTGGGCAGATTCATAGGCGCAAAGTTCGTGCATGGCAGATGATATGCATTTTGTCACGGTTTATTGATCAAGATATAGTCCAGCAAGTTACCCATAACTTGCATGTATCTCTCTATGTAAGAACCTCTGCCTGGCAGTCTATTATTTGTTCTTTTCTGATTGACTGTTATCACCACCAGAAAGAAGGAAAAGAAGGAGCCCAATTATTCTTACCAGTTGTCTTAGGATAAAAACATTACTGGATTTGCATAACTCTGGGCTTGGAGATGTTTGTGCTAGATATTCATAGATGTCTTCAACTACCCTTTCTAATTGCACACTGTTTCTTTTCCACTGAAAATTTCGAAGTTGCTAGCTATTCTACATGGCTCTATATTACTTTATCTTGGGCATCTCATTTATTAGGTGTTCCAGAATTTTTAAGCACATCTACAAATAAGAAATAGACAAGTTTCTATTGGATACCAACATTGTGGTATAGCTACCAGATGAGCAGTAATAATGACAATTATTCTTGTTATAGTATTTTTGCAATAAATACATTATTTATGGGGTGCTTGAAGTCGAGCTATAATGGTAAATTTTCATAAGATTTGGATGACTATCCACTAACTGTCGCATAGAGTATCTGGAAAGAATGAAATGGGAGATGCTTTGAAGAGAAAAAGGAAGTGATTGATTCATGCTGTTAAATAACATAGAATTTGCCCTTCCCAAACCCCATTCTTTTTCCCCTCCCTCCCCAAAAAAGAACAAAAGAAAAAAAGGCAAAGAAAAAGGATTCGACTCAGGTAGTGTTAGGTTAAAATGCTCAAGGGTTTCATTAGCATCTGCTGCTTCATGCAATATATACAGTTTTGTGACATATTTGTACATGAAAGCCAATATCTCTTCTTTGGGTAATGGATATAGTGTCCATATGTGCTCAAGTGATTGACGTCTATATCGAGCAGTTCCATTGCTGATCCTAATGGTTCTGACTGTTCTTTTCCATGTAGAGAAATAATTTCCCTTCGGTTCGGCAGTATTTGGAAACTTTTGCGATCCATGTCTACTTGAACTTCCCGTTGCTGGTATGGAATTCTCTGATAAATTCACCTTTTTTGTTGTTCTATTCATAAGATTGGATTTTTCTGTGTTGTGCCATTTGACGTTTTGATATTTTGGGTGATGATTAGGTTTATTTTTCCTTATTATGTAGTATTCTCTTTTTCCCTGAAGCTTATTTTTATTCTCTTCAAGTTTTTGTTTTTTCTCTTTCTATATCTACGAATTTCTGAATATATGAATATCCTGGGTGAGTAATTATCCTAATGTTTCAAATGTTCCTTCTTTCTGCCAGCAAGGAAAATTAAGTGCAACACATTATAATAAATAAGCTTTTCCCTCAAGGTTAAGATATTATCTTGCTGTTTCTATTCCTTTTTCTTGAGGAAAATTCAATTTTGGTCCCTTTATTTACTTTGTTTGCTCAATCTGTCTCCTATTATTATACTTAGATTTAATCTATTGAACTTTTAAGATTTGTCCAACTTTAAATGTAACTAACTAATTGAGCATTGACCATTTAACAACCCTTTTTTTAAGTGGCACATACGTCTTTTAGGTAAAGGGAATAGTGGTTTGCATAGGCACGTGACATAAGTGATGTCGCTAGAAAGGTAACCACATAGTTATGGGTTAACAGAGCTGTTAGAGTTAGCTAATTCCATTCAAGATTGAATTAGATTTGCAAAATTTGATAAAGTGAAGGTTAAATGTGCGAGATGGATAAGGTTGGGACACAAGTGCTAATATAGCAGAATTTAAGGACTAAAATTGCATTTCCTCTTTTCTGGCTATGTTGATCCATAAAGATGGTGAAGCCTTTGAGGATTAAAAGATATGAAAACTTTTCTGGCTATGCTGATAGGAAAAGAAGATTGATTCTGCATTAGTGGGGAAAGGAACTGAAACCCAGGATGGACTAGGTGTATTATGCTAGCTTGTTTTGCAGCATCAACAAGAATACAGTTACTGATTTTTGTTAAATAAGAAAACCCACTTATTGCCACTCTAATGCAATTGACATGCAGCAAATGTTGAACTATCTTTACATGTTAGTGTGGCATGAGAATTGTGTTGATGAGAGGTATTAGAATGGTTATGTAAATAGGAGTAAATAACCCTAATCCCATATATATTAGGAGAAGGACATGTTATGTATATATATATAGGGCTCATTGTATTGTGTTTAATATATGAGAATAATATCAATAATATATTCTTCCGTGCATTCTCACATGGTATCAGAGCAGCGGTGAGAAAACGTCCGGGAAAGAAAACCCACCCAAAACAATCGTCGTGCATCAATTCCGGCGAACTTTTAGGGTTGTTTTTCGAAAAATTCAATTTCCATCGGTGTTGTGCAAAAACCAACACCACCAAAAGATCCCCCAACCCCCGGCGACCAAACCCCATCAAACACCTCCGGCAGACAACCTCTCACGCGCTGCCACGCGCCGCCGGAGGATTTTTTTTCCGGCGAGATCTGCTTCACGCATCGGCGTGTGGAGCCCTTTTCGGCCATTTTTTGACGACTGTTCTTCAAAATAGTTGGGTCGGCTACTAATTCCGACCCTACCCATCCTATTTTCGTTTGATTCCGACCACTTTGAGTTTTTTACGGCATCTACATTGATTTTTTCCGGCAGCTACAGTAATTTTTCGGCAAAAACAGTGTTTCGTTCATCTGTTTGAGCAAGTTTTCACGATGTCTTTGGAAGTCGATGTTTTCGGGTCTAGAAACCCGGGTTTTGGCAGTTTCGGTGTTATGATTACCTCAGAACCTTCAATGGGAGATTCAAACTACTTAGCTTGGGCTTCGTCTGTCGAGTTGTGGTGTAAAGGTCAAGGAGTTCAAGATCATTTAACAAAAAAGGCTAGCGAAGGTGATGAAAAGGCCAAAACACTGTGGGAGAAGGTCGATGCTCAGATATGTAGTATCCTGTGGCGATCTATTGATTCCAAGTTGATTCCCTTGTTCCGTCCATTCCAGACATGTTATTTTGTTTGGGAAAAGGCTCGTAATTTATACACTAATGACATATCTCGTTTCTATGATGTAATATCGCTAATGACAAACTTGAAGAAACAGGAATTGGATATGTCTATTTACTTGGGACAAGTACAGGCAGTCATGGAAGAATTTGAGACATTGATGCCAGTTTCTGCTAGTATTGCAAAGCAACAAGAGCAACGACAGAAGATGTTTCTAGTTCTTATACTCGCTAGACTCCCTAATCACCTTGATTCAGTACGTGACTAGATTTTGGCTAGTCCGACTGTCCCCACAGTTGATGAATTATTCTCTCGATTACTTCGCCTTGCTGCAGCACCAAGTCACCTAGTGAGCATCACAGACACTTAACTCATCTGTCCTCGTATCCCAGTCAGTGGACAATCGGGCATCTCATACTATGGAGAATAGACGAGGAGGAGGTCGTTTTGGAAGATCTAGACCCAAGTGCTCTTATTGTCATAAACTTGGACACACTCGTGACGTGTGCTATTCTTTACATGGTTGCCCACCTAAAAATGCTTATGTTGCTCAGACTGAGACTACAGGTAACCAGAGATTTTCTTTATCTGAAGGGGAGTATAATGAATTCCTTCAGTATCGAGCAAGTAAGCAGACATCTCCACAAGTAGCCTCTGTTGCTGGTAATTCTTTTGCTTGTGTTTTCCGGTCTAGTACTCTTGGACAATTTGTTGTGGACTCAGCCGCTTCTGATCATATCTCTGGTAATAAATCACTTTTGTCAAATATTGCGTATTCACAGTCTCTTCCCACTGTTACTTTATCCAATGGGTCTCAAACCAAAGCAAAAGGAGCTGGACAAGCGAATCCCCTACCCTCTATCACTCTAGATTCTGTTCTCTATGTCCCTGGTTGTCCTTTTAATCTTGCATCTGTTAGTCGTTTGACTCGTGCCCTCCATTGTGGTATATATTTTGCAGGACAACAGTATGGGGCAGTATGGGGCAGACGATTGGAACATGACTTGAATCAGAAGGCCTTTACTGCCTTAACTCATTCAATTCCTCCAAGGCATGTCTAGTTACAGATTCTCCGGACCTAATTCACAGACGTTTAGGACATCCAAGCGTATCCAAGCTTCAGAAAATGGTGCCTAGTTTGTCTAATTTTTCTACATTAGAGTGTGAGTCATGTCAGCTCGGGAAACATACCCGAGCCTCCTTTCCTCGTAGTATTGAGAGTCATGCATAGTCTGTTTTTTCTTTAGTTCATTCTGATATATGGGGTCCTAGTAGAGTCAATTCAACTTTGGGATTTCGTTATTTTGTTAGTTTCATTGATTATCATTCAAGATGTACTTGGATTTTCTTAATGAAAGATCGTTCTGAGTTGTTTTCTATATTCCAGAATTTTTGTTCTGAAATTAAAAATCAATTTGGTGTTTCTATTCGCACTTTTCGTAGTGATAATGCCTTAGAATATTTATCCTCTCAATTTCAGCAATTTATGACTTCTCAAGGAATTATTCATTAGACCTCTTGTCCTTATACCCTTAGCAAAATGGGGTTGCAGAGAGAAAGAATAGGCACATCATTGAGACTGCTCGCATACTTCTCATTGAATCTTATGTTTCGTTGCGTTTTTGGGGCGATGCAGTTCTCACAGCTTGTTATTTAGTTAATCGGATGCCTTCCTCTCCTATCCAGAATCAGATACCGTATGCAATATTGTTTCCCCAATCACCCTTATACTCTGTTCCCCCTCGTGTTTTTGGAAGCACTTGTTTCGTTCATAACTTAGCCCCTGGGAAAGATAAGTTAGCTCCTCGTGCTCTCATGTGTGTCTTCCTTGGTTATTCTCGTGTTCAAAAGGGATATCGTTGTTACTCACCTGATCTTCGTAGGTACTTTATGTCCTCTGACGTCTCATTTTTTGAGTCTTAACCTTTCTTTACCTCTTCTGACCATTCTGACCACCTTGATGTATCGGAGGTCTTACCTATACCGATCTTTAAGGAGTCTACTATAGCTCCTCCTTCACCTTTCGCTACAGAAATCTTACCCATTCCAACCGTTGGGGAGTCTAGTGTGGCTCCTCCTAGACTCCCTGGCATAGGAGCACCACTCTTGACATATCACTGTTGTCCGCACCCAGCATCAGGCCCAGCTGATTCACGTCCTACACCTGACCCTGCTCCTCCTGCGGACTTGACTCTTCCTAGTACACCGATTGCACTTCGAAAAGGTATACGGACCACCCTTAATCCTAATCCCCATTATGTCGGTTTGAGTTATCATCGTTTGTCATCACCCTATTATGCTTTTCTATCTTCTTTGTCCTCTGTTTCCGCATACGGGTGAAGCATTGTCTCATCCAGGATGACAACATGCTATGATTGATGAGATGTCTGCATTACATACGAGTGGTACTTGGGAGCTCGTCCCTCTTCCTTCAGGTAAATCTATTGTTGGTTGTCGTTGGGTGTATGCAGTCAAGGTTGGTCCGGATGGTAAGGCTGAGCATCTTAAGGCTTGTCTTCTGCCAAGGGATATACTTAGATATTTGGGCTCGATTACAATGATACCTTCTCTCCCGTGGCTAAGATAGCATCAGTCCGCCTTTTTCTATCCATGGCTGCTGTTCGCCATTGGCCCCTTTATCAGTTGGACATTAAGAATGCTTTTTTACACGGTGACCTTGAGGATGAAGTTTATATGGAGCAACCACCTGGATTTATTGCTCAGGGGGAGTCTCATGGCCTTGTATGTCGCTTGCGCCGGTCACTTTATGGTCTAAAGTAGTCTCCTCGAGCCTGGTTTGGTAAGATCAACACAGTTATCCAGGAATTTGGCATGATTCGGAGTGAAGCTGATCACTCTGTATTCTATCGGCATTCTGCTTCGAGTCTCTGTATTTATCTGGTGGTCTATATTGACGACATTGTTATTACCGACAGTGACCAGGATGGTATTACTAAATTGAAGCAACATCTCTTTCAACACTTTCAGACTACGGATCTGGGCAAACTAAAGTATTTTCTGGGTATTGAGGTCGCTCAGTCTAGCTCAGGTATTGTGATCTCACAACGAAAGTATGCCTTAGATATTCTTGAGGAGACAGGAATGACAGGTTGTAGACCTGTTGACACTCTGATGGTTCCAAATTCTTAACTTCTGCCAGGGCAGGGGGAGCTTCTTAACGATCCTACAAGATATAGGCAGTTGGTTGGTAAATTAAATTATCTTACACTGACAAGACCTGACATTTCCTTTTATGTGAGTGTTGTGAGTCAATTTATGGATTCTCCGTGTGATAGTCATTGGGATGCAGTTGTTCGCATTCTTGGGTATTATATAAAATCAGCTCCAGGAAAATGTTTATTGTTCGAGGATCGAGGCCATAAGCAGATCGTTGGATACTCAGAAGCTGATTGGGCAGGATCACCTTCTGATAGACGTTCTACGTCTGGATATTGTGTCTTTGTAGGAGGAAATTTGGTGTCCTGGAAGAGCAAGAAACAAAATGTGGTTGCTCGGTCTAGTGCATAAGCAGAATATCGAGCGATGACTATGGTGACATGTGAGGTAATTTGGATCAAACATTTGCTCAAGGAGTTAAAATTTGGTGAGATTAGTCAGATGAGACTTCTGTATGATAATCAAGCTGCTCTTCATATTGCGTCAAATCCATTGTTCCATGAGAGAACTAAACACATGAGATTGACTATCACTTTGTCAGAGAAAAGATACTCTCGGGAGATATTGCTACAAAGTTTGTGAAGTCGAATGATCAGATTGCAAATATTTTCACCAAGGCCCTCATCGGTACTCGTATTAACTACATATGTAACAAGCTTGGTACATATGATTTATATGCACCAGCTTGAGGGGGAGTGTTAGAATAGTTATGTACATAGGAGTAAATAACCCTAATCCCATATATATTAGGAGTAAGACATGTTATGTGTATATATATATATATATGTATATATATATAGGGCTCATTGTATTGTGTTTAATATATTAGAATAATATCAATAATATTTTCTCTCGTGCATTCTCACAAGAGGTAGCATGTACTCGGTGGAATTAGTCGAGATGCTCGCAAGCTGGCCCAGAGACTTCCGTCATTAAAAAAATGTTTGTGTGGCATGAACCCAATCATTGCCGACTGCCAAGAAAAAAAATGCTCTATAACATTTTACCTTACTCTTTTCGTCCCGAACCTAAATACTTCAATTCAGGCCAGTTGATCTAGAAATATCTGGAATGCTGAAGCGTCCTACATTACCAATAGGATCCCTTCTATAATCAGGGGGAAAAGAGTGCTTACCAGAAGTTAGAATAGATGATTATGATTCTTACCATTGTCTTTACGCAGGAAACAGAAATGAGTAAAGAGCCTTATTCAATTTGTGTACTTGTACCCAGTTGTGTGTTAAAGTCAGTAGAGTCAAAGACAATCTCAAAGTTTTGGTGGTGGTCAGAGCGTCTGGTTTCCATAGAGCTAAGTAGAAGTGTTCATGCAAGGCAAACCTAAAAAGAGTAAAACGACTTGACAAAGAAACATCTGCAAGTGTCTGACATGAAGCTAAATACAGTGCATAAGCTTATACTTTCACAGACAAAAATTCTTTAAGCTAAGCCAGAATCAGATGTTAGATCGAGAAGAGACGAGAGGTTTGAATTTGGAAGAAGAAGACAAAATTTCAACAGGAGGGAAAGACGTGAATGGGTTAGTGATGTGGGGTGGAAAGTAGAATGGGCCGGTCATCTTCTAATTATCCTAGGGTCAGGCAAGTCTTTGTCATTCTTCATCTTTTAATGGGCATGGTCCCATTCTATATGACCGAACCTGCCATATGAAAGTTGATTCTAAAGAAGGAAGAACGACTATTTCCATATGTTAGGAGCCTTAAAGGACGCATCTTGAAATAATCTAGGCCCCTTAGGATCAATTCTAATAGAATTGGGAAAAATTGCTGGGCCCTCCTAACATATGGAAATAGTCGTTCTTCCTTCTTTAGAATCAACTTTCATATGGCAGGTTCGGTCATATAGAATGGGACCATGCCCATTAAAAGATGAAGAATGACAAAGACTTGCCTGACCCTAGGATAATTAGAAGATGACCGGCCCATTCTACTTTCCACCCTACATCACTAACTCATTCACGTCTTTCTCTCCTGTTGAAATTTTGTCTTCTTCTCCCAAATTCAAACCTCTCGTCTCTTCTCGATCTAACATCTGATTCTGGCTTAGACCACTGATCCGGTGAGCCCTCCCCTCCCCTCAGAGACTTATTTCCCCTCCCCTCCCTTCTATCTGACCTTCCCTTTTCTTCCGCCACTATCACAAGCATAAAGATAGGGCGAAATTCAGGGCTCAACTACACCCTATAACTCAGGTAGCCATCTTCTACCACAGTGGAGACAGGGATTCTGCCCCCTTTCCACCACACCCTCACCTCAATCCTCACTCGCGATAGATCATGTAGGCTACAAGTGACATCAATAAAGCCCCCACAAATTTCCCCAATCTTCTTGAAAAGTTCAAGGCACCAAAGATGCACCGGGAGACCCACCATGTTGACCACCAATGTTTCGCCGGTGAAATGATGGTCGAGACACCCAACGTGCTCCACCCATCTGTCTAGATGTAAAAAGTTCCAATCAAACCATCTGTTTCCTCTAATAAGAATTTCTGAAGCTTGAGACTCGTCAAGAAATCGAAAGAGATATTGCGTATCCCCCAGTTGCGTTATTTTCAGCCCGTCATTGACGTTTCATACATCTGTTGCCCAATTCCTAGCAGCCTCCGGAGAACCAATCCATTTGGAGAAAGATTCAATCAGACAAGATTTCAAGAAACCCTTTCGCCTGAGAGCGTATCCCCCAGTTGCGTTATTTTCAGTCCGTCACTGCCCAATTCCTAATAGTCTCCGGAGAACCAACCCATTTGGAGAAAGATTCAATCAGACAAGATTTCAAGAATCCCTTGCGCCTGAGAGCGTGTTACTCAGACAACGAGAAGTGGGCTCCTGCCCTACGTCGAGCTTTCGATGGCATCTTCCCTCAAGTTCTAGGGTTGGCCAAGAGGCAGCTTTGATAAAAGACATTTTTTCCGGTTTTCTAGATTTTAGAGAGAAGTAGGAGTTTCTATCTGAAGAGTCCATCATTTCTAAAAGCGGTCGTCCCGAAGATTTCGAGTTGAGGCTGACTGAAAAAGAAAATTTGAAATCTGGTCGGAAAAAACTCCCCATCGCCGGAAAATAGAGAAAGTCGTCGGATTTTGGAGAGAGTTTGATGGGTAGGCTCGGAATAGCCTCTTGAATAGGCTGTCTGAAGGCGGTCGGTCGAGATCTGGCCGGAATATTCCTCACTTGCCGGCGCGTGGCGGAGTGGTCGTCGTGGGCTGCGCGTGAGGGCGCGTGGGTGGCCCTTGGTCGGAGGTTTTTTGCTGTGTTTTGGTCGCGATGGGGGTGGCTATCTGTGGGTGGTGGTAGAATTCTAAAATTCATGGTACAGAGATGCCTCGGGAGTTGTGTCTGGGAGCATCTCTGTCAACGCTCGTACAACATATCTATAAGAATGCAATGTTCTAAGAATAGTCTTTTATCTTTGATCGCTTTTTGGTGCTCTCATATAGCCCCTACTTGTATAGAAGATTGAACGTCTTTTGTAGAGAATCATGTTCTGATGTAAATTCTCTACTTTTTGGTATACTTCTTGTATACTAGAGTTCTCTCCCTTTTTATTAATACAATTTACCTTCTCAAAAAAAGGAAGGTATGGAGGTCGAGGATTAGGGTGGTAGAGTAGGTAGTCTAGAGTGTTTGTAACAATAGTATTGGCACGCAGTCTCGCTTTCTGTTGGTAAGTATGTTTTTATGACTAACCGTTGTTTTCTTTCATTGTTGATCACCTTACTATTTTGTTGTTTTTATTCTGCTTTTATATGGATTTTTGGTACTGTCCCTTCTTATCTATATTTTCATTAATGTGGTGCTTATGGTTTCCTGAGCCGAGAGTCTATTGGAAACTGCCCCTCTATCCTCACAAGGTAGGGGTAAGGTGTACGTACACACTACCCTCCCCGGGCCCCGCGGTGTGCGGTATTTGTTGTTGAAAATCAAAAAAATCATAAAGAATGTTGCATATAATGTTCTTACTGATTATTTCATACTAATTAGGAATCCAAGAATTAAGAAACTTATCTTACTTTACGTACCCCAAAACTCCTATATGAGGAGCCTTCTTGTAAGTACTAAGTTGTTAACTATCAATTTCACATGAGTTTCTCTCTTTTCTCTTTCCCGAGCATCTTTTATTCATGTAATAGATGAGGGTTTCGGTCTTGTTCAATTTTCTTTTGCAGGTTGGGCAAGAATTAGTACCGGTGCTGCGAGATTACAATATGCGGCCTCAGGTGCGATCTTTCTCATTCACTTTTTAGTATCTAAGTTGTTAATACTTCATATTTACAGATAACTTGAAATGGTACTACAAGGGTAGCATGATCCCTGCGCAAGGATGATATGCACTGAACAATAATGGATAAATAGTCACATTTTTTAGTCCTTTTTACGACTTTTGTCACTTAGAAATGTCCTCACAATTATTTATTTTTTTCTGTATTTTGTGGTCAAATTTGTGTAAAAAAAACTTAATGGAAAAGCTTGTACTTGGAAGGGGGTACAACAACATGTTACCATCTCAAACAAAAACAAAAAAAAGAAGGGGGTGGGGGGGTGACGGGGGACAGCATCCTTTAATTGGCGACGAGACTTTAAAATTGTATATCCTTGTTTCTGCTGGACGTAATCCTGCTACAACATTCATTGTTCCGAGACTGATCTTTGAAGCAGGAAACTGTTCATTTGTAATAAACTAACAATGAAAGCTTGTGCAAATTTTAACAATGTACTGATATGAAAAATTGAAGAGGCACTGGAGGAGGGGACCAGCATATTAATCTCTTTGTTTGCTTGTTTAATAAAATTAGCACAACTTCCAGTCAGTTCAATTTTAAGGGAAAGAAGTACCCTCCCCTCATAGGATATGGGGTTTGAAGATGCAAATGTTTAATGCACTGGCCAAATTGTGATTTGTCAAACTGTCATACATGTCCATTTTTGAGGTATGTTAAATATAGCTTCAGAAACTCAGCAATTATGGTAAGTATCTTCGTTTGGTGTACTGAAGTAAAAGTCAATGTATACTAATTTACTTTGTTATCATGTGACTTGTCAGAAAATCTTATATCTTTATCAAAAAACTTTGTTATAATGCTACCGTCGATTGTACTAAATTTAATTATTGCCTATCCACTAGCTATGAAGAAAACATCACCTTATGTTTTATCACGATTGCAGGCTTTATCTTCCTATGTGTTTATAGCTGCAAATATCATCCTTCACTCAAATGAAGAGTACAAGTCTAGGCATCTGAGTGCTTTACTGCCTTGTATAATTCCTTTGTTGACCTCACACCATCATACACTACGTGGTTTCACCCAGGTTGGTTCCTTTGTGTCGTGGATTTTGTGGCCTTTGCTGAGCATATTAATTGGCGCTATGATTTGGAATGGGGATGTTTTCTTGTTGTTTTGCAGTTATTAGTGCTTCAAGTTCTTCAAAAATTGTTGCCATCAGATTCTAGTTTCTACGCAACCATGACTTTAGAGGAAAGGTGCTTTCAAGATTTGAGATCATACTTGCAAGATAACCCTGACTGTGCACGGTAAGTTGTGTTGTATGAGCTTCTCTAAGATAATATTTCTGTTTTTACTTTTCATTCCATTGTCTTCCCTTTAGCATAGACAAAAGACACCGTCTCACAAAGTAATGTATGTACAAAAATTAGAACAAACTGGGAACCCAGTTTAATCCCACAAGTGGGGTCTGGGGAGGATAGTGTGTACGCAGACTTGACCTTACCCTTACCTGGTAAACAGGCAGGGATTGAGTAAAAAGTATATATCAACACGGAGCAAAACAGAAGTTATGGTCTTAAAATCCTCTATCACCAAACTGAGATTTAATATGTGATCGCTCTAGAAGAACTGAACTATAGGACAGATTGCTTTTGAAAGGGAGGGAGGTAGAACTGCATTATAGGACAGATTACAGTCAGACCTCTCTATAACATCCCTATATTACATTCCAAGCTTTTTCTGGAACCAATTTTCATGTTATGTTATAATATATGTTCTCTATAACAGCAATTCGCTATAACATCCAAAAATATTCGGAACAAACAAGGCTGTTATAGAGAAGTTTGACTATACTATTGAAAGGGAGGGAGGTCACTGGATGTTAGGTAAGTTGGAAAGCAAGCATATATCATTCCCCTTAAAAACCTAACTAGTTTGTAACTGATAAATGGACCTTGGGCCTAACTCAACCTCAAAGCTAGATTAAGAGGTGAGAATTGCCCAAGTCCATATAAGGAGACCACCCATCCTCTTCATTGTCGATGTGGGACTCAATAACCCAGCTCACGCTCAGGACTGGACATCTGGAGCATGGAAAATTATAGGGGCCAAACATCGGAAAATCGGGATGGGTCCTGCTCTGATACCATGATAAATGGACCTTGGACCAAACTCAACTTCAAAAGCTAGATTAAGAGGTGAGAATTGCCCAAGTCCATATAAGGAGACCACCCATCCTCTTCATTGTCGATGTGGGACTCAATACGCCAGCTCACGCTCAGGACTGGACATCTGGAGCATGGAAAATTATAGGGGCCAAACATCGGAAAATCAGGATGGTCCTGCTCTGATACCATGATAAATGGACCTTGGACCAAACTCAACTTCAAAAGCTAGCTTAAGAGGTGAGGATTGCCCAAGTCCATATAAGGAGACCACCCATCCCCTTCATTTTTGATGTGGGACTCAACAGTAACCAAGACGTCTTTAACCAAATATACCTATGAGATATTAAGCATATACACATATCATTCACGTCGGAAATCTAAATGCTTTGCTGCTGAGATATTTGAGCAAAAAGTAGCTTGACGTGCTTTCCAAATTTCTCTCATACCATACTGCATTGGATACACTCTGAGGATTAGTTTTATGGTGTTATCCAGTGTGCAGAAAATATAGTGATATCTATATTATGTGTATAGACTTGAACTAAACATTTGTTTCTTTCTGTCTCAGGTTAAGAGCTTCAATGGAAGGTTACCTTGATGCTTTTGATCCAAAGAAGTCGGTCACACCAGCTGGAATTTTCAGCACTAGAGTTGAGGTGAGGGATATTGCAAATTTGTCAAGGCTTAGAGTGTCATCTTTCCTGTGGCAGATACATAGTAACATTGGGAAGATTTTATCTTTAATTGCTCTGCCTAATGGCTTGACGTGAACTAATATGATTATGCTAGGAAGTTGTCTCTGTGATTGCCCTGCCTAACTTCTTAATGTGAACCACATGCATGTTACCCTTGCAGTTTCAGAAGCACTGAAACTTTAATTTATCGATCATTGTGGTATGACCATTAATATGAGCATAAACTTGGCTAGTTCCTTAAAAAGCTTTAATCAACAATAATAAAACAATTCCCTTTATTAGCTGTAGTTGAAAGCAATTATATTGCTAAGTCAGGTATAGCGACCATATCTGCCAGTGTTGTCTTTGCCAACGATCTATTTCTAATTTCTGAAAGCATAATGTCCTTTTTTCTTACTGGTGATATATGTAGGAACTTGAATTCGAATGTGTACCAGCAACCCTCATGGATCAAGTAATTAATTTTCTAAATGTAAGTGCTCACTTTCGCTATTTCATTGTATTTCGTGGTTTTGTTGCTCACTTCCCTTATTTCCAGGGGACTAGGGAGGATCTCAGATGCTCAATGGCCAAAGATGCAGCAGCTATCAAGAACGAAAGCTTGCTTGTTGACAATGATGGAAAGTGCAAGGAGATAACTGGAAATCTTACCGAAGGACAAACAGTTCTGCCGCTGCAAGATATATCACTAGATTTCCAAAGGAAAATTATTGTTTCCAAACATGAAATGCAAAGTATTGCTTCTACCGTCTTGTTGGAAAATGAAGGACCATTAAAATCACTGCTAGGTAACTGGATTCAATACTAATTTCATATTGCTAGGCATCACCAATTTGGTATGAGAAGGTGAATTACACAGAGGAAGCATAATATAAATTGCCTATGCAGATAATCCATTCGATCAGTAAGTTCATTTCTAGAGTAGTTTAGCTTCTGTGCTTGTCACTTGCTCCATGAACGTAATGTGCTTTCCTGGAATTTCCTCCCCATCCATTCTCTTGAGGAAAATTTCGTCTTGCTTTCTTATCTCAGCCTTGTTTCTATGTTAAGTGTCCCACATTAAGGTAATGAGTAGTTGTCTTCTTATATAATCTTGGATAGTCCTCATGTCATGGGCCGATTCCTTTTGGTTGAGTTAGGCCCAAGGTTCATTTTCTTAGTATGGTACCAGAGTCAGACCGCATCTCAATTCTTGGTTCACGCAATGTTGGATTCCCATTCCACCCTTGGTCGTGGGGGCCCCTGTGTTTAATAGCTCACATTAGTTGAGAGAATAGATTGTAGTCTCCTTGTATGGTCTTAGGCAATAGAGTAGAGATGGATTATCTCATTGGTAAGAGGTTATTAGTGAGAGGAATGGATTTTCCCTCATTGCTCTACTTGGATTCCCGGAGCACCAAGAAAGGTATGTTTCTTTGTGTGGTTGGTGGAAAGGGAAGTGATTTTGACAGTAGAAAATCTGAGAAAAAGGAGGATCACCTATGCCAGTTGGTGCTTCATGTGTAAAAGCTCGGATGAACATGTAGATAATCTACCATTGCATTTTCAAGTGGCTAAACGTTTGTGGAGGGTGGTTCTTAATTTGTTTGGGGTGCGATGAGTGATGCCGGGTTTAGTGAAGAAGGCGTTGGATAATTGGGCTCACAAGAGGGGAGAGAGAAGTCCAAGGGCATGGAGTGTTACCCCCATAGCAATCATATGGGTTATTTGGAAAGAGAAATATAGGAGGGCATTTGAAGGAGTGGAACAAGATTTTGTAAAACTATAAAGTAGTCTTTTGTTTCTAGTTTCTTCTTGGTGTACTTATGAGGTCCCTATTTGTATAGAGGATTGGATCTCCTTTGTTGAGAACTATATTTTTGGTGTAGATTCTCTTCTTTTGGTATACGGCTTGTATACGAGGTTTTCCCCAATTGTTAATAAAATTGTTTGCCTTATAAAAAAAGGGTCTTAGGCAATCTTCCCCTTATGAGCTAGTTTTTCAGGGTTGAGTTAGACTTAAGGTCCATTTCCTTAACATTCTGAAACTACAGAAAAGGATGGAAACGAAAGGAAAGCGTAAAAATATTTCCATTCCCTTGTTCTCTTTTAGGTAACTGCCAAAGTTTTTGACTTACTCGTCGGTGGTGAAACCAAACATGAAGATGCTAACTCTTAAATTTCTTCACTTCTGTGCTGGATAGAATATCTGAGTATAACAGTTCATGCCGTTAAGATTACCAGCTTGAAGTTTTTTATTCCTTGTCAGCTTATACTTACCTTGGGATGTGTTTAATTTTGTCGTCGTGCCATAAATTTGGAAGTTATGGACTTCTGCAATTTTTAATCAAGGCCTAGAATTGAATTGGTTCTTCGACAAGATGGAAATACTTTTTCGCAAAATGGGAATTACATGATTGTTGATGCACATTTGCTTTGTTAGAGACTTCACTAGTTTCTGCTTATGTAAAGTTTATCTGCTCCTACTGATGTCATAGAAAGGCTGCCTTAATGCAACCTATCATTCATACCTGCTTGTCACTGACAAATAAAGCTCAAACTCCATTGCTAGTCTTTGAATACAATATATGTGTAAGCTTAACCTTAATTTTGATGGGACTCTGTCAACCCTTCAGGAGTGACGTGCTGCAGTAATGTGTTAAGTAACCATGTGAACTTGTATGATATATAACAGTTGTTATGTGCTGAAAGTTATAAGAAGGGTATTTCCCTCGCTTTTCATAATTTACATCTCAAGTATTCTCAAGATTTATTTCATTGATTATCCTACTTGGTTCTTTTGTGTAAATACAGACATAGAAAAGGAAGATCAGCTTCTTGATCAGTTGCTGCACTTAAAAACTGTAGCTTTTGAGAAGTTGAAAGCAAGTCGACAAGATATTATCCTTGTAGCATCACTAATTGATCGGATACCTAATCTTGCAGGATTGGCCCGAACTTGTGAGGTGTGCAATCACGTTGTTGTTTCTGTGCTTTGTGGATTTTGGTGTATGTGCATGTTTTTTAGTTTCAGGTGGTTCATTGTTCTTCCAATTAACTGATTGCAGGTATTTAGAGCATCTGCGCTGGCCATTGCCGACAAAAACGTAGTGAAAGACAAGCAATTCCAATTGATCAGGTTCTGATAGTATTACTCTCTTTTGATTTGCTTATACTGCATGTGTTTGGGCTTTGCTTTCATTTTTCACAATTCAGATGTAAAGAAATCTGAAGCAAGAGAGGTTGCAGTGAAATGGATGAATGATGAGATTTCTTGCCTTTATATAGAGAATAACTAAATCTTTCTATAACTAAAATTTTCTATCCCATTCGTGTTAATATAGTCGAGGATCTGATGACATCCTTGAATAGAATAAAGATGATGTCATTGCTGTTGCACTATTGAAAGAAAAACTAGATTGCCTGATATAATGAACTAACCCACAAATTCATTGAAGTCTCTTAATATTTCATCTCTTTGCTGTTGCACTTGTGTTAATATAATCGAGGATCTGATGACATCCTTGAATAGAATAAAGATGATGTCATTGCTGTTGCTCTATTGAAAGAAAAACTAGATTGCCTGAGTTGCACTTGCACAATTGAAAGAAAGAACGGATTGCCTGATATAATGAACTAACCCACAAATTCATTGAAGTCTCTTAATATTTCATCTCTTTGTGCAAAAACTAATGGAGTGTCAAGTGTGCCTGTGCAATTTGACATATAGATTAACATTATGGTCAAGGTGATTTTAGTGAAAGGAGTTGCGCGTTTACAGCAAATGGCTACTGAAAATGTTGGTTTATGTTTAGTCAACAATGGCATGCCAATTGGAAGAGTTGGTGGAAAAAGTTGGCATGAATGCTAGGAGGAAGCTTCCTCCTTTGATGTCACCCATGACATCAAGAGGAGGTAGTTTGATGTCACTCCTTCATTTGTAGAAACCATCCCAAAAAATAATACAATACATTGGAGTGAGTAGAGAGTTAAGAGATAAATTCTCTTAAGTGTAATTGAGAAATCTCACCTTCCTTTGTTAATAATAGAAAGACAATTGTTCTCTGGTGGACTTAGGATTATTTTAATCCGAACCACGTTAAATCTTGTGTTCTTTCTTTTACGTTTGAGCGACAGGATTCCTTAACGATCCAAGGAGGAAGAACAAGCAAAGATGAGTTCCATGAAGTTTGAAATCGATAGATTCAGTGGACGCAACAAATGTAGTGAGTAGAGAGTTAAAGACAGAAATTCCCTGAAGTGTAATTGGGAAATCTCACCTTCCTTTGTTAATAATAGAAAGGCAATTGTTCTCTGGTGGACGTAGGATTATTTTGATCCGAACCTCGTTAAATCTTGTGTTCTTTCTTTTACGTTTGAGCGACAGGATTCCTTAACGATCCAAGGAGGAAGAACAAGCAAAGATGAGTTCCATGAAGTTTGAAATCGATAGATTCAGTGGACGCAACAAATGTAGTGAGTAGAGAGTTAAAGACAGAAATTCCCTGAAGTGTAATTGGGAAATCTCACCTTCCTTTGTTAATAATAGAAAGGCAATTGTTCTCTGGTGGACGTAGGATTATTTTGATCCGAACCACGTTAAATCTTGTGTTCTTTCTTTTACGTTTGAGCGACAGGATTCCTTAACGTTCCAAAGAGGAAGAACAAGCAAAGATGAGTTCCATGAAGTTTGAAATCGATAGATTCAGTGTAATTGAGAAATCTCACCTTTCTTTGTTAATAATAGAAAGGCAATTGTTCCCTGGTCGACGTAGGATTATTTTAATCCGAACCACGTTAAATCTTGTGTTCTTTCTTTTACGTTTGAGCGCCGGGATTCCTTAACGATCCAAGGAGGAAGAGCAGGCAAAGATGAGTTCCATGAAGCTTGAAATCAATAGATTGAATGGACGCAACGATTTCAATATCTGGAAGATCCAGATGATGGCGTTACTGCGGAGGGAAGGTTCAATCCATGCTATTGACGGAAAGTATCCTAAGGATATATCAGCTCTCGACATAGAGAACATTGAAGGGGATGCATTGAGTGCAATCCAACTATCCCTTACACCTAATGTGCTTTGTGAAGTGAGTACAGGTACCGAAGAGACGACCAAACAGTTATGGGAAAAGCTAGAAGGGCTATACCAAGACCGATCAGTGACAACAAGGATGTTGTTAAAACGGCGTCTTCACACATTTAAGATGGGGTCAGGTACTTCGTTACAAGATCATTTAGATGCGTTCAATAAAATTGTCATGGACTTAGAGATTGCAGGAGTTAAAAGGGAGGAGGAGACGCTTGCATGTGCTTTGCTATTTTCATTGACTTCAGGATATCGTGATATTGAGAATTCAATGATGTATAGCAAGGAGCCTATCAAGCTTGAGCAAGTGCGGCAGGCACTTAACTCTAGTGATGTGCGGAGGCACATTGAAGGAGACAGAGATGACCAGGCAAGTGGGCTCTTTGTAAGGGGCCGGACTAGCCAATAGGGAAAGAGCAAATCAAAGTACAGATCAAAGTCTCGTGTGAACAAGAAGAATACAAAGTGTTGGGGTTGTGGCAAGAAGGGGCACTTTGAAGGAGATTGCCTATTGTCAAAGTCCAAGGAAAAGGCGAGTGCATCTACAGTTGAACAGGTACATGATTTTGACAATGATTATATACTAACAACATCGTGTAATAATAGTAGTTATGGAAACAAATGGGTGTTAGACTCTGCTTGTACTCGGCATATGACGTTCCGAAAAGACTGGTTTAGCAGCTATGAGAAAAGTGGAGGAACCGTAGTAATGGGCAATAATGCAACTTGTGCAATAGTTGGCATTGGCTCAGTTCGAGTTCGCTGCCATGATGGAGTCGTGAGGACTATTACACAAGTCTGTCATCTTCCTGATCTGAAGAAGAATTTGATCTCCTGGGTACTCTGGATGAACAAGGGTACAGGTACATGAGCGAAGCAGGAACTATGAAGGTGACTAAAGGTATGCTGAAAGGCAAGCTGGAGAACGTCCTTTACACATTGGCCGGAAGCACCATTGTTGGCTCTGCAAATGCATCTACAGTGCAGTTATCTAATGATGACAAGGCAAGACTATGGCACATGAGACTGGGTCATATGAGCGCACGTGGACTGGAGATGTTGAGCAATCGTAACCTTTTGGAAGGTGAGAAGATCAGCACACTTGACTTCTGTGAGCACTGCGTTCTAGGGAAGCAGAAGAAGGTCAGCTTCAGCACTGGCAAACACAAGACAAGAGGAGTGCTAGACTACATCCATTCAGATTTATGGGGTCCCTCTAAACTTCCATCGAAGGGCGGAAAGAGGTATCTTCTCACTTTTATTGATGATTTCTCACGAAAGGTTTGGGTGCATTTTTTGAAGGCAAAAAGTGATGCTTTTGAAGCATTTAAAGAGTGGAAGATTTTGGTTGAAAATCAAATTGAGCGGAAAATCAAGTATCTTCGCACGGACAATGGCTTGGAGTTTTGCAATGAAGAGTTTAATGAATTATGCAAGGTTCATGGGATCTCAAGACATAGGACTGTCAGGCATACCCCACAGCAGAATGGAGTTGCCGAGAGAATGAACAGAACTCTTCTTGAAAAGGCTCGTTGTATGCTCATACAAGCCAAAATGTCCAAAGTATTTTGGGCTGAAGCAGTTCACACTGCTGCTCATATTGTCAATCGATCTCCAGCATCGGCAATTGACTTTAAGACTCCGAATGAGGTATGGTCAGGTGAACCCTCTAATTATTCATACTTACGAGTATTTGGGTGTTCAGCTTATTATCAAGTTAATGAAGGAAAGCTTGAAGGACAAGAGGGGTTGCTCTGATGGTAAGCAACGCCCACTTTCAGCTAAGAGGTTGTGAGTTCGAGTCTCCCCAAGAGCAAGGTGGGAAGTTCTTGGAGGGAAGGATGCCGAGGGTCTATTTGGAAACAGCCGCTCTACCCCAGGGTAGGGGTAAGGTCTGCGTATACACTACCTTCCCCAGACCCCACTAAATGGGATTATACTGGGTTGTTGTTGTTGTTGAAGGAAAGCTTGAACCAAGGGCTAAGAAGGCCATATTCATAGGGTATGTGGATGGAGTAAAAGGGTACAAACTTTGGTGTATGTGGATGGAGTAAAAGGGTACAAACTTTGGTGTTTGTCTTTACTCAAATTTATAGTTAGTAGAGATGTCACCTTCGATGAATCCTCTATACTTGATCCTCGTAAAGTTTCCGTGGAGTTTTCAGGAAATAAGAACAACGAGCAGGTGGAGCCTCCGGTGGAGCTTGCCAAGGAAAAGGATCAAGAGACTCAGGTTAAAGATGAGTCAGAAGATGTAGACCTTGAAGAACTTGCTGTCAATGAACCATACACAATTGCGAAGAAGAGGGAAAAGAGACAGACACGAGAACCGGAACGCCTTATAAATCAAGCAAACTTGATTGCATATGCGTTCGTAGCTGCACAAGAAGAGATTAAGGATCTGGAACCCTCCTCGTATATTGAAGCAACTTCTTGCAAGGATGCTGCACAATGGCGGTTATCCATGATTGAAGAGATAGAGTCTCTTCACAAGAATCAAACATGGGTCTTAGTGAAAAGACAAAATGGGAAGAGGACAGTTGGATGCAAGTGGATCTATAGAAAGAAAGAGGGAATTCCTGAAGTGGAAGATGCTAGATTCAAGGCAAGATTGGTTGCAAAAGGTTTCAGTTAGGAGGGAATTGACTACAATGAGATTTTCTCTCCAGTTGTGAAGCATAGCTCAATTCGTGTGCTACTAGCATTGGTTGCACAATGTGACTTGGAGCTTTAACAGCTTGATGTCAAAACTGCTTTCTTACACAGTGATTAAGAAGAGACAATCTATATGGATCAGCCTGAAGGTTTCCTAGCTGAGGGAAAAGAAGATCACGTGTGCCAACTAAAGAAGTCCTTGTATGGTTTGAAGCAATCCCCTAGACAGTGGTACAAGAGGTTTGATGCATTCATGACTACACATGAATTCTCAAGGAGTGCATTTGATAGCTGTGTGTATCACAAGAAGATGTCCGGTAACTCAATGATTTATTTACTGTTGTATGTTGATGATATG
>MU743865.1:22639-43192 GCA_026770625.1 Nicotiana glauca | reverse complement strand
GGGGGGGAAGGGGGTTATTGAGGAAAGAGTGAAAGAAGTATATATGTGAAGAAATTGGAGATGAAGAAGTGGTGATCTACAAGAAATAGAAAATGTTGGTTGATAGTTTATATAAAAAGTGGAATGCAGGCCTAAAGGAAGGAAGATAACCAAGTCTTAATTCATTGTTAAAATCGTAACCGAATATATTATAATAAGGAAGGTCATTCTAAATAAGAAATCTAAATTATGATTAAGATATATAATTTTAAAAGTAAACAATGAATTCTACTTTGAAAAGGAAATACTTTGTTATTGCTTTATGTTTACTTTTCTTTCTCCTTTTGTCTTTATCATTTAGGTAATGATAAAGTAGAAAAAGTTGTGTATGCTTAGTTAATAAGGACAATTAAATCAGTAAACTTATTGAATCAACATAGTTAGATTTTATGATGTGCTAGTATTACCATCCTATCTCTTCATGTGTTGTTACAAGTCTATAGCAACTACTCCTAGATTTTCTTCTTCTTTTTTCCTCTTATGTTGTTGACAAGCTTAGGTAAGGTGCAAATATTAAATTTGATGAGAAAAAGGAAGGTCTTAATTAATGAAATTCTTGAGTTAAAAGTTTATCCAGCAATAATTAACATCTAATTGTGAGTAACCGTCTACAATGAACATGGACGGGTCACTTCAAAAAGAGGATAATTAATCTATTGTAATCTATGTTAGACATGCTTAAAAAAAATAATGCAAGATTTAGAAAAGGTAACTTTCCTTTTCCTTCTTGCAATTAGAGTCCTTAGTGTTGCGCCCAGATTTTATTTTTAAATAAGTGTATTTGAGTTGCCTATAATTACCTGTGACAATCTTTGGAGCATCAGTTGTAAAATCTGATAATTACACCCCAACAATTGCTGAATCAATGATCTTGTAGCATGTGGAAGACACGTGGTGTTCGAGACAGCTTGGGTACATTTTTAATATTTCATTGGATAGCTGCTACCATACACTAGTAAAGATATCGAGTAACTCTGTGCACCAAGACTTAGACATACGCACAGAAATCGCCTATCATTTTAGTCGATTTCTTGGTTCTTTCTAAGGTGGATACATAAATAAAGGAATTGAAGTTAAAATAATAAGCAAGCAGAGTCATCTCCCACCTTAACATGGTACGATATTGTCCGTTTTGGACCAAGCCCGCATGGTTTTATCCAAAAGGCCTCACACCGTTAAGATCCCTACACCTTACCTCACACCGTTAAGATCCCTACACGTTAGACGTATACCAATACGGGACTTTGTTTGCACATATATCACCAATAATATCAGTTTCTTCTTTTTGATGGTAATTCACCATCACAGGTGTTCAAAAACTACAGGTGAATAACCAATTTTGGACAATGACAACATCAAAAGTATATCACAAACAAGAAAAAGTTCTTATTGATCAAAGCATCACTAATACAGAAACTTGGAAGTCAATCAATCTAACAAGAACCAACAGCAAGAGGTTGTCACAAAACTCAACAATTAAAAGAATCATTAACAACGATAAGCTGACACTTCTAAGCTATACCATAGAAGAGTCGATGATACTCTTAACATGGTGTCATATTGTCCGCATTGGGCAAACCTTGCACGGTTTCCCCCAAAGGCCTCACGGCATTAAGAGATCCTACAGATCACCAATTCTCAAGCAATTGCTGCTTCTTTTTTTGTTTTTCTTAGCTTAATTCAAGGACACCTGGGATTCCATTGCAGACTTACCTTTGCAATATGAAGCTATCTGTTCCAAACCTGAGTAATACCTCAAACACTGATTGAAGAACAGATTTACAATATGCAAACAAAGCTCGAGGTTGAAGCATGACTATGGAATCTGATGAAATAGAACTATTATAGATCAGCTAAAAATTTGTTTACAAGACAAGAAAAAATAAATCATTGCCGGAAAACAAAATAAGAAAGGAAAGAAGATACATTAAGAACAAAAACAAAATGGTGAATACAATTCTACGCTCTCCCTTGACTAGCATCTTGAGATCTCCTGATCATAGTCATCCAATTAAATACATGAAAATCAAATATTAAGTGAGAACTATGTTCAAGACTCCTTTGAACTGCTCGAGTTCTCATCTTTCCAAGATGCTTGCCACTGCTTGTCATAAAAAGTAGACTCTTCAATCAACTTTTTGACTGTTTCTATATCCTCATTCTTGCGGATCAGAAGCACACCAGCCACAGCTATAAACAATAATGTTTTGCAAAAGAAGTTGCCCATTTGATCGACGAGGCCTACACCAGTCAAGCTATCCACAAAATAGGCCATAAAGAAACCAACCATTGCAGCACGACCTGCATAAGAATTGTGTATGCTATTAGTTTATCAGTTCAGCAAAGATATATTTAGAGCTTTGTATTTGAGAACTGGAAACAACTGCCAGAAATAGGATAGGAGCAAACCATTGAGAAGTTCAGCTTCAGGGAGATGGAATCTCTTCATCCATGCCCACCAAGGAATAATGGAGGTGTCAAAAAGCACAGGTTCTTCATTACTTGACGACTCTGGATTATCTTCCAACCATTTCCTTCTCCGAACCTCTGCAAATGAATAGCCATTCAATTGTTAGTAAATCAAGCGATGTCATATGAATGCCCCAAAAAGGCAGCTCTTGAAAAGGATATGTAGTGATGTTTTCTACCCTTAATACGTTATAGCTTTACTATTAAGAGCAACAACCACATAGTAGCTGGGTTAGTGCATCAACTTTCAATAAATACCCCCTTGTCATATACATTTAACAAAAATTCAAGATGATGCATCAAACAAGAATCAAAGCATCCCCCCCCCCCCAAAACCAAAACAAAGTTATAAAATTAGTACTTTACAAAAAGAAAGCATATCAAATCGACAAACTTTGGTCATGCAATAAGGCTGAATGACACCACATCTACTCCATAAGTCATAGAAAGTTCCATTTCTAGGTTAACCCCCTCTTTTCATTGTTCATCAGCTCCTGCTTAAGGACTAAAAAGTTTTTTTTGGTTTCCCATCCAGAGTCCGGTACTCGCATTGGGGCCGACTAAATCCGGATTCGCAACGGGAAGTCCCACATTGGGGATAAAGCGCTCCCTAGCAAAGGCGACCCCATCGAACCCAGACCTCTGGTTAAGGATGAAGCAGTAGTTACAACTCCACCACAGCCCTTGTTGGTCCGAAGACAAAAGTTACTGGAACCACTTCTTAACCATGAACTTTTAATTCTTTGTGCAATCCATCTATCACTACTAAACAAACTCTTCATGCTATTCAACTAAGGAAAAACAAGTGTAGCTAGTATAAGTACCATCCGAAACAGCATTCACTGTAGCCAGACTGAAGTACAATTTTGGTAATCATAAGTCAAATAAATTAAATTAACTAAAAAAGAAGTTGCATGTCGAAAGCGAAAGAACAAAAACTAAAATTAGTGGAGCAAGGAGCAACACGCAAAGCGCAGAGGCAAAGACTCACCAGCATCAATAACAGAATCCCAATGGGTCTCTCCATCTTTCTTAAACTGATTCAAATCCCAAGTTCCGCTAACCCATCTAGGATCTTGAAAATTTTTTACAGTCTCCGGTGCCGGAGCTCCGGTGGATGCAACCGGCGCTGACCCATTAGAGTCCAAAGAAGCCTCATTTGACTCCTCAGCTTTCACAGCACTATCCTGAGCATTTTCTTCAGGTATTTCTGGCTCAACAGTGACAGCAGAAGTAGCAACTACACCACTTGACCCATTATCAACAGCTCTCGGAGAAACCAAGAAAGAGAGATGGGGTTTCCTTAAAGTTAGAAAAGGATAGGGTTTGTGGGTTGAATGATGTTTTGAAGGAGAGAGAGCAGGGAAGTGAAGTGGTGGAGCTGAGAATAAGGCCATGGACATTATTGTCGCTGTTTGAAGTGAAGTAATGGCAGAGAAAAAGAAGAGCTTTTAGGACATTGGTATACAGATCTCTCAACAATCCTTAGCCGCAGAAATGGGGGAGAGGCTTTTGGATTCGTTTGCTTTGCTTAACTTTTAAAATAAAATACATTTCCTAATAGAAAATACACACATATATTATAATGTATGAATGACACTGGGATAGAACCTTTGATCTGAGGGATAAAGTTGTTGTCTTGTGATCATCAGTTGTAAAGTTATTGTTAGTGTGATTAAAACATCACGATTTCAAGTTGTGAGAATAATTTTACGTGGAAATACAGGATAAAATTGCGTATATTAAACACTTGTGATTCGATTGATTCTTTTCTGGACTCGCAAATAATAAGAGTTTAGTGTGCCCGGCTGTTCAGTAACACTACAACCAAGTGAATAATTGACTTCTTGCCTCTTTCTCACATAGTACAAAAGGCTTAAATATTTTAAAAATACGAGAGGCGCATCTGTGACTAAATTAATATAGGGATATCTACTGTAATTTAGTCATTCTTTTTGCTAATTAAACAGACCAATTTGGTTACTCAATTTTCGTACTTATTGTCATCAGCAAAATCCTAGAGATTTAAATGCTGCTTTAGCGTTTTTTAGTATTCTGTTGCCTGACTATTTGTATTTTGATGCAAATTCATTGAATTGACCAACTGTCAACTGTTAAGACCAGTTTTGCGCTGCTAAATAAAATTGAGCTTAAGTTTTGTGTTATTAATGTTTAACTTTTTCTTACAATTAAACTAAATTGACATAAAACAACAAGTAACTCATATGGCGATGTTTTATACTTCAATACCACACAAGAGGTTCAATACCACACAAGAGGGGGTGATTTGTTTGGTGACCAATTTTTTGCTTAAACTGATTATAAAAGGACTTGGTTCTTGTATGTGTTCCTTCTGCTACTGTTGCATAATAATAAATATAAAAAGTAAAGAATACAAGTATTTTTACGTGGAAAACACCCGGCTCAAAAGCTGAAAAAATCACAACCTACTACATAGTAGGATTTTTACAAACACTTCACTAAATCGCTGAGCCAAAACATCATTTATATAACTCTTTGTAAACCTAAGGATTACCTCTAATCTCGTTGTAGCAACAAGCCTATAACCGTTGCGACAACTTCAAGTTAACTTTAACTTGAATACTAAAAGTACTTATTACAATTGCTTCTACATAAAGCTAAAAGGTACAATATGAAAACACCTACTACAATTGAACTAGAAATAAAGAAAGACACATAAAACTTTTTATGGAGCTAGTTCTTCAATCTGGTTCATGTAGCTTCAGGTTTGCACACTTGAATCACATACGAACTGCTTGTAAAAAGCCTTGCTACTTTACTCTCAATTCACGTTTAACTTCTGTGTCTTTGTGCAACATTGTAATGTGAGAACATCCTACAATTTATAGAGTTAGTAGATGAAGAAATAACTAGAGTTGTGATGCAACTCTTCCTTGGTGGAAGAGTTCTAGTTGATTTCAACTTCTAACTCCTTCCCTGTCTTAGATAGTGTTCTCTTTGATTAAGGAGTCCTTTTCCTTATCAATTATGTAACATTTTCGATCATGAGATATTAAATATACCAAGTTAAACTTATCTCCTTCACGTGCATCCCACATGCTTGAATCTGCCCGTTTTTATGAACCCGAGGGATGGACCTGGTTCATGCCTGAGTTCCTTTGTCGATCTTCAAAACTAACCTTTATTTGGACCTGGTTCATGCCTGAGTTTATGAAAGTGTGGACAAATCTACAATGTATGTATTGTTTGCTCTTTTTCCCTCCAAAACAATCTTGTCAGTGGTAAGATTAATCACAAAACATTTGGTAGAGGTGAATGCTACCAAGTTACCTCTATCACATAATTATAATACATTGATTAAACTGTACTTTAGGCCATCTATCAAGTAGACATTCTTAATAGAGTAAAAATCAGTCTTACCTACCTTTCCAATCCCAATGATCTCACATTTCTTCCTATTTCCAAATGAGACATTACCTCCTTTGAGGTCCTCAAATGAAAGGAACTGTTTCTTGCTTCCTGTCATATGCTTTGAGCAGCCAGTTATGTACCATATGTGGTTGTTCCCCTTCACTTGGACCCGCAAAAGGAAATCCGTGATTAGTCTTAGGAATCCAAACTAATTTAGGTCCCTTTCGATAGGCAAAAAGGTGCATCAAATTCTTTTTAGCCCAACCTGGCAGCCTGTTTTTCCCTTGAACAAATTCTTTATTCTTTTGACAAGCCTTTTCTTTTCCAATACATTCACTTTTATAGTGACCAGTTTTACCACAGTGTGTGCAAATTTTATTCTCAGGGAGTGTGAGGTACTTGCTTTTGGGATCCCACTTAGGTGCAGGGGTCCCGTAGCCAAGTCATTTTTTGTTGCTATTATGGTGTTCGTATAGCCATGAAAGTGCATCGGAGGACCTGTTCCATTTATCGGTTCTGTCTAGCTCATGCATGACCTTGCTCAGATCCTCCTTTAGGACTCTTATCTGCTCATCTCTTTTGTACAACTCATCTTTTATTTTTCCTACATTTTCTTCTGAAGTGAGTTGTGTGTGATCAACTTTCTTTTTACCAGTTCCTAATTTCAATTTAAGATTTTTATATCTAACCTCTAGGACGGTTGTGTCAAGTTCATGAACCTGGTTCTTTAACTCAGCATTTTTACTATTACTTTCACTGGCCCTAAATTCTAGATTTTTGCACTTAGATTTTAAAATCACACTTGTTCCTTTTTATTGTTTAGATCCTCAGATTCATCAATGAAATCCAGGAGTAACTCAGATAGTCTTTCTTTAGACAAAAATTCAATCTTGTGTTTGAGATGAATTATACTTACCTCAGATTCTCCAATTTCCATAAGTTCTTATGCATCTCCATCTTCATCCTCTGAGTCCTCATCTGAGCTTTCTCCTTAGGCAGCACCATTGCCTTTGTTGATCCTTTGTTCATGAACCTGGTTCTTTAACTCGGCATTTTTACTATCACTTTCACTAGCCCTAAATTCTAGATTTTTGCACTTAGATTTCAAAATCACACACTCCTTAGACAGTTATTCCTTTTTATTGTTTAGATCCTCAGATTCATCAATGAACTCTAGGAGTAACTCAGATAGTCTTTCTTTAAACAAAAATTAATCTTGTGTTTGAGATGAATTATACTTACCTCAAATTCCTCATCAGATTCTCCAATTGCCATAAGTGTTTGTTCATCTCCATCTTCATCCTCTGAGTTCTCATCTGAGCTTTCTCCCCAAGCAACACCATAGCCTTTGTTGATCCTTTGTTCATGAACCTGGTTCTTTAACTCGGCATTTTTACTATCACTTTCACTAGTCCTAAATTCTAGATTATTGCACTTAGCTTTCAAAATCACACACTCCTTAGACAACTGTTCTTTTTTATTATTTAGATCCTCATATTCATCAATGAAATCCATGAGTAACTCAGATAATCTTTCTTTAGACAAAAATTTAATCTTGTGTTTGAGATGAATTATACTTATCTCATATTCCTCGTCAGATTCTCCAATTGCCATAAGTTCTTGTTCATCTCCATCTTCATCCTCTGAGTCCTCATCTGAGCTTTCTCCCCAGGCAACAACCATAACCTTTGTTGATCCTTTGTTCTTCTTGGGTTGAACCTGTTCCTTCGTTCAGCTCTTTCCTTCTTCCATTCAATTTTCCATTAAGGGCAATTTTTGATATGGTCATCAGTCTTTCCACACATATAACACCCCTCATTGGTTTGTTTTTCAGGAAGCTTTTATTTGTTGTAGCTTTCACTTCTTGAAGGACCCTTTCCTCGCAATAGGTACTTCTTGAAGTCCTTTGTGATCATGGTCATTTCATCCTCCTCTAGATCAACACCTTCATTGATTCTGAATGCCAGGCTCTTTTTCTTCTTGGGTTCATCCATCTTTATAGTTTGTTTTCTAAGTTCATAGGCAGTTAGATTTCCAAGTAGCTCATCCAACTTAAAAGTGGCAATGTTCTTTGATTCTTGAATAGCAGTGATTTTGCTTTCCTAAGTAACAGGCAAAACCCTTGTCAGAATTTTCTCAACATTATCTTCTTCAATGATAATCCTTTCAAGAGACTTAAGTTCATTTGTTAGTGTTGTAAACCTTGTATACATCTATCGGATGGTTTTTCCTTCCTTCATGGTGAAATTCTCATATTGAGAATACAGTAATGTTCCTCTTGATCTCTTCACTTGTGGAGTTCCATCATGAGCTACTTGTAAAGTGTCTCAAATATCCTTAGCAGAAGTGCAGCTTTGGATTCTGTTGTACTCTTCTGGACCAAGTCCACACACAAACCATTTCTTGGCCTTAGCATTCTTTTCTCACTTCTTCAAGTCCTCACCGGTGCAGTCACCTCTAGTCTTTGGCACATCTGCTCCTTCAACATTCTTCTTCATGGTAGCCAGGAGACCATCAGTAACAATGTCCTAGAGTTTATAGTCCTCTCCGATGATATGATCTCACATCTTATTTTTCCATCAAGAGTAGTAACGGCCATTAAAGAGTGGAGGCCTAGCAGTGGATTTTCCTTCCCAGTTTTCAGGTGGTGCACTCATCTTGATCTGTTCCTAAGGTGTTAACCTCTTCAAGGATAACTTGTTCTAATACCAATTGATATTTTATATTTCAATACCATACAAGAGGGGGTGATCTGTGTGGTGACCAATTTTTTGCTTAAACTGATTATGGAAGGACTTGGTTCTTCTATGTGTTCCTTCTACTACTGTTGCGGAATAATAAATGTAGAAAGTAAAGAATACAAGTATATTTACGTGGAAAACACCCGGCTCAAAAAGTGAAAAAATCATGACTTACTGCTCAGTAGGATTTTCACAAACACTTCACTAAACATTGAGCCAAAACAGCATTTACAAAACTCTTTGTAAACCTAAAGATTACCTCTAATCACGTTGTAGCAACCATCCTCTAGCTGTTGCGACAACTTCAAGTTAACTCTAACTTGAATACTCAAAGTAACTATTACAATTACTTCTAGATAAAGCTGAAAGGTACAATATGAAAACACCTACTACAATTGAACTAGAAATAAAGAAAGACACATAAAACTCTTTATGGAGTTGGTTCTTCAATCTGGTTCATGTAGCTTCAGGTTTGCAAACTTGAATCACACACGAACTGCTTGTAAAAAGCCTTGCTACTTTACTCTCAATTCAAGTTTAACTTATGCGTTTTTATGCAACACTGTAATGTGAGAACATCCTACAATTTATAGAGTTAGTACATGAAGAAATAACTAGAGTTGTGATGCAACTCTTCCTTGGTGGAAGAGTTTTAGTTGATTTTAACTTCTAACTCCTTCCCTATCTTAGATAGTGTTCTCTTTGATTAAGGAGTCATCATCCTTATCAATTATGCAACATTTTCGATCAGGAGATAATAACTACACCAAGTTAAGCTTATCTCCTTCTCGTGCATCCCACATGCTCGAATTTGCCCGTTTTTATGAACCTGAGGGATGGACCTAGTTCATGCCTGAGTTGCTTTGTCAGTCTTCAAAACTAACCTTTACTTGGGCCAACATATGGTAATCTCAAAATTAAAGTAATTATTGTATTCTGGTGCATATACCTTAAATTCCATAAAATTATGGACTTATCATACTCATTACTTATGTTAATCAACAAATATACTTATGTTACTCTTGCATGACGTAACAACAAGTTCATCGATCTCTTAAAAAGAATTTTAGTTCTCACTCGAATTAGCACTCTGATTATAAAGATATACATCAGTTGCAAGTTGCATTTAATTTTCCAAATTTGAACCTTGCACTAGTTGCAAGTTGCAAGTTAATTCAGCTAAATTATTACTCCCTTCTGTCCACAAGTGACCAATTTGCTTTTTTATTTTGGTCCAAAATAAGTGTCCATTTATACAATCAAAAAAAATTAAATTTATTTTTCCAAAATTACCCTAATGTACATATCCCTAAAAAGTCGTTTACTCCTTACATTTGAGAAGAGAAGTAAGTGTTACTATAACTATGGTACAATATTTAATGAAGTGTACTTTAGTCACAATAATTATTTTTGTCTAGAATTTAGTATTTATGTGCTCAAAGTATAATTGTCCAAATTAGAACCATATAAATCTATAGTTCAAAACTTCAAATAGAAGAGAGAGAGGAAAAAAAAAAAGGTAAGGTTTGAGATATGGTGGGCCAGTACAGCTTTAACCCAACTCTACAATTGGCCAAACTAAATCTGCACGGCAGCCTTTTCTAACTGTGATATTGACGAGGCTTTACTTCAAGCTCTATGGCAAGTTGATTGAGGTTTACTGTATTGAAACATTTGATTTAGTTTATGGTTAGAAGTTGGCTTGAATTATGTATATTTACAAAGTGTAAATCTGATAATCTTGTACTAGAATATATATTTCGTACTTTTTGAGACGAAAGATTTATAAGGTTACACTTTAAAATTTTGATATTATTAGAAATGTGCCGAATAATCATCGTTATAAGTTGTCTAAGGATTTCGAGTAATTGAAATAGTTATACTTAGTCTTTGAAGATATGAGCTCTTTCTATGTGCACAAAATTTAAGAAAGAAAGAAAACCTTTTGAAACTAGAGTATCAAACATGCCATGATGTTTTTATCAAGTAAAATAAGAAATTCAAAGTTAAATCGTTACCAAATATAAAGAGATACTATCATTCTTAGGGACAAAGGTTTTGACAAAACAGAATAGTTAGAGAACTAAATCATCAATTTACTCAAAGCTTATGGTTGTAACTTGTAAATTACATAAATTAGAACTTAACAACAACAATAACAAAAAACGGGGAGTATGGGGAGGGTAAGATATACGCAGCCTTATTCCTACACGATAATGATAAAATTGAACTTAAGATAAAGATAAATAGAGTTTGATCTAGTGAAGCTAATTAAACACATCCTTTGCATACTTGCTAAGTACAACCTTTCGCTGCAATTTAAGACGATCATAGCCAAGTAACCATCTTAAACCAGGAACATACTCCATTGATCCTAGAAACCTTGCATATATAATCACTATAGAAGACGAAATCACAGCATAAGCAGCAACTTTCCCCGGCGGAAATATGGCTAACAATGAAATCATGTAGCTCAACATCATGAAAACCAAAGACATTTGTAGTGGCAAACTATACCTACTAGTTTGAACCAAGAAAATAATCAACCCCACAGAAATTACGAAACATATCGTATTTGTATACATTATGGGGTTGAAGTATTTCTTCGGCAAAACCACCGTCCCAGGACGATCACCGCCGCCTGCGGTGGTTGTTGTGCTGCCGTCGCCTTGTGTTACGCCGCCAGGTGGGCTGAGCAACGCTTGATAGGTAGCTGTTGCAATGAGTATAGCTACAACTAGCAGAGCATTTCGCACGTCATTTGACAAACCTTTTCTTAGATTAACGTCGTATTTGACGAATTTTTCGGTGATTGTCTCTTTTGATCCAAGAAAATCTGATAAAAGAACGTCTTTTTTCAGTGAAGAGGTAGTTGAAGCACCAGCAGAACGTAGAACTCTCTTCATTTCTCTGCTTTGTTCGTCTGGAAGTCCTATTGCTATGTCAAGAGCTGTCATTCCTTGTGTATTCTTTTCGTTTATATTTTTCATGTTCTTGATTAACAACTTAACTATCTGCATAATGGTAATAATAATTAGGATTAATGGTTTTGCTACTAAACCTACCATTGATTCCAAAAAGGGATAAGGATAAATTTGCTCTTGTATTATTCGTAATTGAGCAAATTTGCCTCCGTTAATTTTTTTGGTTTAATATCGCCTCCCCGTTAGGAAACAACCTCGTCTTTTGCCCTTGTCCCTAACGGAGTTCTAGCGTAAGGGTAATTTTAAATCACAGTCAGAAGTTGGATATATTTGAATATTTTCTCATAAAAAATTTTGGACATGTGGAGTCCACTCATTTTATACTGGAGCTCTGTTAATAACAAGGGCAAATATGAGATGATTTGCTAACGATAAAGGTATGAATGGACCAAGAACGTTACCGAGGGTAAAATTAAGCAATTTCAAATAATTAGGACAAATTTGAACATTTTCAAAAATAAGAGCACAAACCTGAAGTTGATTTGTGGACACGGCAATATGAAGAACAGTATCACCATTTTCATCTTTCAACTTTAGAATCTCTCTGTTGTTTGTCCTTTGGAGCCATCCAAGTAAAACTAGAACACAGTTTAACTTGCTGTTTTTGACAGCAACATGTAAAGCAGTTTCACCGCGACTCGTCAAGTCCTTGATTGATGCAGGACAAGCATAGAGAAAATCCCCTAAAAGATTGATATTTTCTCTTTCTGCTACATAATGTAAAGGGGTGATTCTTTCTCTTCCTCGAACACGAATGAGTTCAGGATCATGCTTGATGATTCGTTTCGCGGTCTCAGCATGTCCTTTTTTGAGAGCTGAGTGCAAGGGGCTTAGACCTTCAGAGTTGAGCTTTCTACCAAATGAAGGCTTTAAGCTCAAGATTTCAATGGCTAATTGAGTTTGTCCAGCTGATGCAGCAATGTGTAATGGAGTATCCACAAATGGGACCTCATCGATTCTTTCAAGATCCGGATTTAGCAAGTAGAAGTCATTAATATCTCCTGCTTCACAAACATCCACCAATATTTGATCCATGCTGAGTTATTAACCAATGAAGTTACTATTAGGTAGTAACGATTATTTTAGCCTTGTAGAAACAAAAGTTGAAGCAAAATAGAGTGCAAAAAATAGGTGAACTACGTTGATTTCGTGTTGCTTCCAATGATAATTGAACAATAAATAAAGGGGAAGTTTGCGCGTATGATCATGAAAGCTTGCTGGTTTTATTCATTCTGTCCAGCAAACAAATAGATATCTGTTTCTTGACACGGTATTATTTAGTATAATTACTTTGTTAATCAAGATTATCTTAGTGCCATCGGAACAAGGAACTAAATCAAGATAAACTTCCTATCATTTTCAAGGCTAAGTTAAAGAATCAAGAGCATACAGTTCAGCTAAGGATTAGTAGTATTTTATATGACAAGTGGTAGAGTGGTGATATTAGTTTAATCAAAGTCAATTTGGTTGTTGGTTGCGTGTTCCATTCCGCGTATAACAAAAGAAATGCCTGTAAAAAAATGAAATCAACACCAATATTTATGAATTATATGCACAGCTACCAAAATAGAAATAGAATAAGATAACAAATGTAAGAAATTGTCAAGGGGCCATTGCCCCTATACTTTGCTATGTATAAAAATATTAAAAGGGTCTATTCTGAAGGGCTAATCAGAATAAGTTTAAGTTCCTATGGAAGAGGTTGAGAAACTGGCGGAGGCTGCTCGAGTGGGTAATATTAATGTGTTATATGAGCTTCTATGTTCAGATCCATTTCTACTGGAGAGCTTTGAACAGGTACAATTTATCGATACGCCTCTGCATATAGCAGCCTCAGAAGGTTGTACACACTTTGCTATTGAAATAATGAGCTTAAAACCTTCATTTTGTGGGAGACTCAACAACAATGGATTTAGCCCCCTTGACTTGGCTTTGCGCAACGGACACAAGGAGACTGTGTCAAGGCTGGTTCAATTTGACCCCGACCTTATCCGAGTGCAAGGAAAGGAAAGAATTACACCTTTGCATTATGTTGCAGAAACAGATGACGTAGAATTTTTGGCCGAATTTTTATTAGCTTGTCCTGCATCTATCAAGGACTTGACCATTCGCGATGAAACTGCAGTTCATATTGCTGTGAAAAATAGCAATGATAGAGCATTCAAAGTCCTCTTGGGATGGCTTCAGCGGACTGAAAATTTGGATATTTTGGACTGGAAAGATGAGGCTGGAAATACAGTTCTGCATATTGCAGCTTCTACAAACCAACCCCAGGCATGCTTTCTTGATAAATTTCTGTACTTTTAAATTTTAATTTGAAAATTAGCAGACGACAAATTTGTAATACTAGAATGGATATTTACATAGGTGGTTAGACGTTTGATCAAAAGAGTATACACACTTAATGAAGTTAACGCAGAAGGCTTGACAGCATTCGATATTGCCCAAAGACTACCAATGGATTCGAGCAGAGAAGTTAAGAAAGTTTTGCAAAAGGCCGGAGTTTGTAGATCTTCATTACTTCCCTCAGTTTATAGCAAGGCGCAATTTTTCAGTTCAAAAGAATACATGTCTCAGAAAATAGTAAAGCTCCACGCTTTTCTACATAAAGGTTTATCAGAAGATACGCGCAACGTGCTTCTAGTGGTTGCAGTTCTAATTGCCACAGCTTCTTATCAAGCTGTATTGAGTCCTCCAGGAGGACTTTATTCCAATGATAATGGAAAATTACAAGGTGGTTTAAGCAATGGACAAGTACAAATGCCGACTAATTATCTAAATTTGTTCCTTATTTTCAACTCGTTGGCCTTTGCATTGTCTGTTGGAATGATGGTTTTATTCATTCAGGAGAGTTTGGGTGGCGCGCTGCTAGATTTGGCGCTTCTTTTTCTGATGTTGAGTTATTTCATATCCATGTTTTCGATTTCAGGAAATACTCAAACTGGTTTAATGAGTGCAGGTGGCGCGTTAGCTATTATTTCTTCGCTTTTCTTGTTTTTCTTGATAATAATGCCAAAGATGTGGGTGGATGCGCCAGGAATGATGCTACTCGATTGTTTGACACGCCGGGAAACTGTTTCTGATCGAATGCAGTATCGTCTGGTGGCTAAGAAGTATTCATCATTAGTTGGTCATAAGTGTAAAGGGATCCATTGTAATGATAATATTGGAATTTTGCACAATCTTGCTTTTTTTAGCGAATGACGACGTTGTATGAGATGGAAGTCCTGCATTAATGTAATGTCTTTTCTTGTCAAGAAGGATTTTGTTTTTCTTTGTTTTCCAACTTACACAATAACCATTTGAGCAAGCAAAACATGTTTTGGAAGTTTTGTTTTGCAGAATAACAAGAAGACCACTATAGTGGATTGTCTTAGACAGCTAATCAAAAAAAATCTAAGTGTTTAAACACATGCTATCTTAAACAATTAAATGTTCTCAAATATCTTGAAAGGAACTTAATTCGGATAACTTACACTATTTGTGCTGTGAAATTCATTCAATCACAAGAAGTGCATAGACTATTATCTTTTGAAGAAAAGAAGTACGGAATTAGCCCAAAACGGATAGTATCATAGTATGTTAAAAGTATCTTTGACTTCTTTTAGCCCAATAACTTGCATCTGAGTCAATGATTTGGTCATCCAAGTATGGAGATGGAGTAGTGATGGTGTGAGGTCCAACTTGGTACTGCTCGAACCTTGTGGGAGGCACTAATCCTTGAATGGTGACAGGTCTTGTGGAACTTAGGTCAATGGGAAGAGTGTTGGGCGTGTGTGAATAAAGTCAAATACTTTTAAAGGTGGTTTCGGAAAAAACTGTCAGAGATCACGCCATGTTAAGGTATTTTTTGGTTGTTTTCAACTTGAGTATCACCAATTCTACCGCACGATTAAAAACACAATTCAATTGATTGATCACATATGTAATTATCATTAACTATATCAATAACAAATCACAAAATAAGCTAAATGTAGAAATAGTTATTATTTAATCATAACCTTCAATTTTTTATTCCAAATAGTACTCCTTGTCCTAAAAGAATGAGAAATTTTTCAAGTGTCGAACTATTACTTTCAAGGTCATTTTTGTCAATAGCTTAGTGTTTTGTGAGTATTATCTTTATATTCAAGAATACCCATATACTCAGGGGCGGATCTATATAGAGGAGAAGGGGTGGTATGCCACCTCACGCTCAGATAAAATATACATGTATATAGTACTTGTTGGGAATAAACACCCACAAAAATAATATTCACGGAAATAAAAACGGAATAATAACGTAGCACCGAAATACGGTAATTAACAAGAATAAAAGAGTAACAGTGACACCAAGATTTTTACGTGTGTCACACCTCCCTTTTTACGACACCTACCCCGGAAGGATAAATGTATAAGAGAGTTTTTCCATTTAAAGTAACATTATTCGAAATGTGATTATTTATTAATTTTTAGAGTCGCCACTTGGGATAGGATTGACTTTTGGTATCCCAAGTCACCGGTTTAACTTAAATCCCAAATCGAGGAAAATATTCGACTTCCCAATTGGAGTCTCCGAACCAGAAATTATGAAAAAGAAATTTTGCTGACCCGAGGGAAGGTGTTAGGCACTCCCGGATCCCGTGGTTCTAGCACGGTCGCTTAAATTATTATAATTGGCTAAAAATCTGATTTTAATACATGTTCAAACTATAGTGCAATTTTAAATTATTTACCGCTTTTAATTAATTTTAAGGAAGATTGAACGACGTTTAAAACATGTCTTTGGATCGCGTCACATGAAATGCACCCGCGATCCTGAACACATTTTATTCAACGTTTTAGGATTTGGATTTGGGTCACATGAAATGCGCACCCGAGTTTAGGAGTGTGAATTATTAAAATAACGCGCATAAAGCAACTACGCATTTTTAATTTTGCGAGGGCAATGGAAAATTTGATAAATGGCACGCTTCGAGTTCTAAGGAGTTAAAATTAATTAAGTGAGGGCCATGAGTTTTGCGATTTTATTTGGAACGGCACACCTCGATTCCAATTTTAAAGAGAACTCAAACTAAGCTTTTGAGGGCCATAACTATATCTTACTTAATATGGCACGCCTCAAATCTACTTTTAACAACCCAACTAATTAATTATTTTTAACTAAAAGCTTGACCCTACTTATTAACTAATATGCATCGTATGAGATAAAAATATACCCTCTGTTAAAAGAATAGCATTTAGCGTGATTCAAACATCTTGAAAGATAAAGTCACATTGAAATCGATTAAAATCCAGATTGTATGAACAAACTTATTCACTTTAACTCATTTAAAAGTAAATCATGGATTTATGTAGTCAAAAATCAATCAAGGCTTTTGGGTCACGTATGCAAACTGGAAACTTTAATGGTATCTCACTTACCCATTAAAATCCAAACCTATATTTTGGCATCAATGATCATTCCAAAGAGCAACATAGACAGGGAAAAAGGATAATAAAATGAAATGAAACCACACCTTATCACAAAGGATATTTACAGATTCCAAAGCACAATAACAAGTAAAATGGCTACAGTAAAATAACAATAATCAAGTATAGGGTAGAGTGGATCCCAAATATTAGTGATAAGAAACAGACCTTTGAAAAAGGCAACAGAATCTGAAAACAACGACCAGCAACACGTTAAGTGAAACTAACCGGGAACCTCGCCAAAACTTCAGACGGAGCTCTCGAACGGAACATGACCTCTCCGCCGATGGACTAATCGGCGACGTCCTCGAGCACAAAACTTTGACGGGATTAAGGGAAGACTTTGGAGCTGTTTCCTCGGCAAAAAATAGCAGCGGCCCGGGCTACCATTTTTCACGTTTTTTGAGCTGCTTTTGTGGTTGAAACAGAGGTCGAAGAAGTCAGATTTCAATGGAGTTTTGGGGCTGGACAGTGAAGGTCAGCTTTTGTGGAGTTTCATGGTGGGAATTGGTGTTTTCATGGAGGAAGAGAGAAGAGAAAAAAATGGTTTCCCCTTTTTATATTTTTCCAGATCTATTTTTTCTTTTCTCTCATGCTCTCCTTTTTCTCTGTTCCCTTTTCCTCGACGACACAGTGTGCTTTTCCAGAAAATGAAGATGGAGAGCCCCCTCGCTTTCTCTGTTTTGTGTGTATTTAAAAAGTTGAAGAACGAGAGGGAAGTGGTAAGGTGAAAGTTGTGCTGTTGTTGGAGTGTAACGTGGGGAAGTTAGGGGAAAAGGGATAAAGTGAAAGGGACAAGGAAAAGTGGGGGACATGAGTGCGGAAGGTCGGTAGTTGAGCGGAGAAGGTGGGAGAAGTGGGCAGTGAGCGGAGAAAGTGCGGAAAGTGAAAATAAATTCAAATATGATAAAAAATTAGGTGTTCACAACGTGGAAAACCCTTTTGAATAAGGGAAAAAACAATGGCTCCGAGAGAAGAAACTGATATCACTATAGTAAGGAATTTTATATTTTTTAGATCCGAGTAAAATTTTCCAAAGACCACTACAACACTCAAAAGAAATAATCCTCATTTGATATTCTCACCTCACTACAATATCGTTCACTCTCTATTTTTCTCACGGACTATTTTCTTATATCCTGTCTGTAAAACTTCACTCTTTCTTTTTCTCTTTGTTGGTGTGTAGAAATGAGAGTTGAAGCTCTCCTTTTATAGTCAAAGCTTCACTCTCTAAAGGCTACAATATTTGACAATTTACACACACTTTTCACAATTCAACAAAGTTGGCTATCAAACCAAAGAAATTCAACAGGGTTGGCTACCTAACCAAACTAAGTCAACAAGGTTGGCTACCAAACCAAAGAAACTTTTATTAGGCATATGCCTAATACTTCTTCAATGAGATGGACATCATCAATCTCCCCCTCCAGTCTCATTCATCTAGAGGAGGTGGCACTGTCTTCTAGTTTGAGCGCATGCCGACAAGTTCTTTGCATAGCTCGAACTTGTTCCTTGGTACCACCTTAGTAAGCATATCTGCAGGATTCTCACTTGTAGAAATCTTCAAGACTTTTAGAGATTCATCATCTACCATTTCTCGAATCCAATGATATCTCACATCAATATGTTTGGTCCTTGCATGGTACATAGAGTTCTTGCTAAGGTCTATTGCACTTTGACTGTCACAATAGACGATATACTCCTTCTGATGCAATCCAAGCTCTTGAAGGAACCGTTTGAGCCATGTCATCTCCTTGCCAGTTTCTGTAGCGACAATGTACTCTGCTTCAGTTGTTGAAAGTGCAACACACTTCAACAACATAGACTACCATGATATAGCTCCTCCTGAAAATGTAAACAAATATCCAATAGTGGATTTTCTGTTGTTAATGTCACCTGTCATATCAANTCTGCAACCGAACACCTTCAGATGCGAGTAGGACACCTCCTTGTTGGTCCAAACTCTCTCTGGGATGTCAAATGCCTACGGAACTGATGGACTCCTATTGATCAGGTAACATGCTGTCTGAACTGCTTCACCCCAGAATGATTTAGGCAGTTTAGCCATTCTGAGCATGCTTCTCACCTTCTCCACAATGGTGCGGTTCATCCTCTCGGCTACGCCATTGTATTGCGGNTCCTTTCCAGGATTTTCAAGAAACCTGCTGACAACACCAACTGCGTGAGCAATATCAGGTCTAGTACATACCATTGTATACATCAAGCTTCCGACTGCTGAAGAATAAGGAACTCTAGCCATGTTCCCTTTCTCTTCCACTGTTGTAGGACACATTTTTTGCTCAACTTTAGATGACTAGCAAGAGGTGTGCTGATTGGCTTAGCATTCTTCATGTTGAAGCGTTCGAGTGNGGGTTCCAGGAACTGTCTTTTCATGTCTGATCCAATGACTTGAACAATACTCTTCAAATTCCCTTGAAGTGTACTCCCCCCCATTGTCACTTCGGAGACGCTTTAGCTTTCGACCCTTCTTCCTTTCTACTAGAGCATGAAACTTCCGGAAAACTTGAAGCACATGATCTTTCGTTTTCAAAATATAAACCCATAATTTTCGTGAAGCATCATCAATAAAAGTAACAAAATATTTGTTACCGTCCATTGATTCAATTTCCATTGAGCCACAAACATCAGAATATACTAAATCAAGTATATTCAATTTTCTTTCAGACGATGTCTGAAATGAGACTCTATGTTGCTTACCAAATAAACAGTAGTCACAAGGTTTTACTGTTGTACCTTTGGCATAAGAAATGAGTGATTTCTTGGCAAGAATCTGCAATCCCTTCTCGCTCATATGACCCATTCTTTTGTGCCACAAATCTACAGAAATCTCATCTTGTGCCGCGTTCAATTCACCTTGGCATATTTCTGCATTTGTTCTGTACAATGTGTCACGAGCAACTCCTTTAACAATCAACAATGGTCCCTTAGTGAGTCTCCACTTTTGATTTGAAAAATAGTTCTCGTATCCATCTCGGTCTAAAGCAATTCCCGAGATCAAGTTCATCCGCAAATTAGGTACATGCCGCACATCCTTTAGAACCAATATGCATTCGACATTTGTCTTGATACAAATGTCACCAATCCCAACAATCTTTGAGTAACTTGTGTTACCCATTCTCACTGTGCCGAAATCACCTGCTACATATCTGCAAAAAAGATCTCTTATCGGTGTGGCATGGTAAGGTGCAGTTGTATCAACCACCCATTCCGACTCTAGACCAGACAGGTGCATGCATTCATCTTCCTCATTTATAAAGAGGACAACATTATCATTGTTTTGCACCATGGCGGCTGTGTTATCGTCATTCTTCTAGCCACTGGTTTCACATTTGCCTTTCCTTGGAGTTGGGCAATCTCTTTTGAAGTGACCTGGTTGATCACAGTTGTAGCAATTTCTGGCTCTTGATTTGGATCGGTTCTTTGACTTCCCACGAGCTCCGGATCTACCATAGTTG
>MU743865.1:0-20378 GCA_026770625.1 Nicotiana glauca | reverse complement strand
CGTATTTTCTGAAAAGGCACCTTTTCAAGATACCTCTTCTGATATTTGCCTATAAATTGTGAGGCAAGGCTGCATCTTTTATATAAGAAATACACTCCAGAACAACTTTCTTTCTGAATATATTGCATCCTACTTCGCAATATCTCTCTTTCAAATTCGTAAGTGTGATTTTGCTCCGTTTTTGAGTTCGTTGGAATCCTGCAGTTTGTATTACCACTGTTGCAGGAAGGTTTATTCCGTTTTATCCTGGGAGGATTTAATCTATTACCTTGGCAACGTGTGAGGGAGTTAAAATTCCTTAAGGACACACAATGAAATTATGGACTCGAAAATTTCTCATTCTTCTACCTTTCTTTATTTTCTAACAGTTTATTTTTAACACAGTGACGCTAACAATTCATTCAGGATAGTTTGGGTGGCGCGTTGCTAGATTTGGCGCTGCTTTTTCTAATGTAGAGTTATTTCATATCCATGTTTTCAATTTCAGGCATTACTCAAACTAGTTTAATGAGTGCAGGTAGCGCGCTAGCTATTATTTCTTCGCTTTTCTTGTTTTTCTTTATAATAATGCCAAAGGTGTGGGTAGATGCGCCATGAATGCTGCTACTTGATTGTTTGACACAGGAAAACTGTTTCTGATCGAACGCAGTATCGTTTTGTGGCTAAGAAGTATTCATCATTAGTTGGTCATAAGTGTAAAGGGATCCATTGTAATGATAATATTGGTATTTTGCACAATCTTACTTTTTTTTAGTGAATGATCTTGTATGAGATGGAAGTCCTACATTAATATCATGTCCATTTTTTTTTTTGGTTCATTCTCGAACCCACACAAGAGCCATTTGATCAAGTAAAACAAGAACATTATCTACTCCCTCGGCCTCTGTTGCATTTTTGTGCGACAATATTTCCTACTCATTAGGGGTTGTTTGGTATGCAGGATAAGGTGGGATAATGAAAGAGATAAAAAACAAATAAATTATTTGACCCGATCCATATTTAATACGGATAAAAAACGGGTTAACCGGCGTTAACCATATTATCCATGACTGTTTTAATATTATCATTTTGGGAGAATTCGTAGTCTTCAAAACTTGAGGAACCCCCAATTTAATGCTTTATAAATGTAAAAGTTAAACCTATTAATTATCCAATGGTTATCCATATTTGGCCCGTTTTTAAAAAGTTCAATACCCAATCCATTTTTTAGTAAATAATATGAGTGATTAACTGTTTTCTTTTAACCATTTTGCCACTCCTAACACCACCCAATGAATTACTAGTAATAGTGTAAATATTTTACTTATACTTTCTTTTGTCAAGAGGTTCTACATTAACCAATGCTGCAGATAATTGTGGTTCAAAAATATATTTTTAGTAATGAGTGATGGTTATTTGAATTTAATGCACACTTTTTATACGCAACCATCTTTAGTTACCTATTAAAAATAGTGCTTTGTCATTGTTAAATTCTTTTAGTTTGAAAGTATAAAAATTAAAACTCTTATTTTTTGTGTGGTTAATTTTTGAAATTTTTACCTCCTATAGCAAAAGTTAACACCTTATTTATTTTAAATAAATACCAGTTAAAAAAATTATATTCTATAGATACCTTTTAAGATTTATAGCAAAATATTTAATTTTGGTTAACTCCTAGCCCTAAGCCACTAAATACGATATTCAGTTACACTATTTTCTTTCTTTCTCTACTTTGATACATCCCATTATCTTACCCATTCTCTAAAAACACGATGCTCAATCTCAAAATTCCTCTCACCCATACTATTTTCTTTTCATTCCGATCAATTCTTGCACCAAATATTGAATTGCAATTTAAAAGCAAATCAAATCCCTAACCAAAACTTACTGATGTGGGAAAGGGAGTTAACCAACATTTGAACTTTGACAGATTTCACCTTAGTTGAGGCCTTGGATACAGTGGCCAATAGAGCAGCGACGACGGAACAACAGAAAGTGGACGACCGAGATTGAATCTTTTGGGTAGCAGGTAATGAAAAAAGGTATCGCGTGTTGTACCTTCAAATCTCAAAGGTGTCGCGTGTTGTACCTTTAAACGTTGCTACGACGGATTCACCGAAAATTATGGTTTGTTCTTGAACAAAGACGACGGAGCTTGGGGCTGAGCAAATTGATTTTCTGTTAATATATTTTAATGTATTTCATTATAGTCATTGTCTTTTTTTCATTGTAATTCAATGTGTCTCGTTGTATTCCATGTATTTCATTGTATTCAATGTCTTTTTTTCCAATGAATTTCAATGTATCCCGCTGTATTCTATGTATTTCATTGTATTCACTATCTCGCTCTATGCCATGAATGTATTCATATGTTTTTTTTAATTAATATAATTTATGTATTCAGAGGTATTATATAATTTTTCTGAAGATTGCTATATTTTGGGGGTATTTTTCGGTTGAGAATCTTTTTTATAACTGAAAATACAAAATTTATGTGTTATAATTCAGTTTGTTGAGTTATATTAGGAGTCTATTATGTTAATTGATTCACTTTCTATTTTAAAAACAGTGTAATCCCCTATTTACAGTCGAATACAATAATCTGTCCAGCTGTAATCTCATGTTTCACTCCATGAATACAGTCGAATACACTCAAATAAAGCAACTGATTAGTTGGATTTCTCTAATTCTCGCCTATTTTTGCTACTGTATTCATGAATACAATAGCTTAAATACATCAAATACATCTTATAACAACAGAAAAAGTATCTATAGTCCGTAATATAGCAAATGGTATCTATAGATGGCTAATTACTACTAAAAGATAGTGCTTTATGAAAATTTCTCTTAATTTTTGAACATTTGTATACGGGCTTATGGATCTCATGGACTGGACTGGAAATACAACAACAACAACAACCCAGTATAATCCCTCTTAGTGGGGTCTGGGGAGGGTAATGTGTACAACAACAACAACCCAGTATAATCCCACTTAGTGGGGACTGGTCTGCAAATACAATGTAAAAATTGCACGGGGCGCCCTATTTGGTCGCCCCCATTTAACCTATACCCATTTTTTAAAAACTTTTAACTTGTACTCACTTGTTAAACAATTTAAGCGCCCTTTCTTTCTCCGTTCTCCCAGTAATCTCCATATTTCTCCGAAACTTAATATTGATGTAACGATATCTCTCATTTTGTGGCTTCACTCAATTTCTCAGAAGCGATCTTACTATACATAAGGACCATTTACATTGAGAAATATACACGAAGGACTAAAAATAATCCCATCCTTAAAACTTAACTGTTTGGACCATCTTGTTTATTCAGCTACTTGCATCTAATCTAATGGCGAAGCAAATAACCCAAAGTGCAGGGTGACGCGACGATTCCAAATCATGGCTTCAGGCGACTGCTCCAAAGACCCGCTTCAGTAATGGTTTTAAAATAGAAACTTCAGTAGAACTCTGGGGTTTTGAAAACTTAGTTCGCTTAAGTTCGTCAGTTACAAACAAAAACTTCGTCAGTTACAAATAAAAACTTCAGTTCTAGAGCTGAAGTTCGACAGTTACAAAACAAAAACTTCAGCTCCAGAGCTTAAGTTCGACAATTACAAATAAAAACTTCAGCTCTAAAGCTGAAGTTCGTCTGTTAAAAAACAAAAGCTTCAGCTCGTCAGTCACAAAAACAAAAACTTCGCCAGTTACAAAATAAAAATTTCAACTTTAGAGCTGAACTTCAGGCCCGGCTACTAGAATGCTGAAATTTTGCGTTATTGTCTTTGCTACTTCAACCCCGTATGCCGAAGTTATGCTAAAAAGCGGGTAGAGATGCAAATAACCCCAAATACAATACATAATTGTTTAAGAATTGGATCGGCCCAAAGTGGTATGGCCCGGAGTCTAATACGAGTCGGGTTACTCCGAGTCTGCATCAATTCAAACCCCAGATTCTAATCCAATCCTTCACTCTTCACTCTCTCTGACTTCCAAACACAATGGAAGCTGTGACTATCGCTTCACAATTTTCACCGGCGACGGGAGTCCGTCTATCATCACCGGCGAGTTGCCGTTCGTCAGCTCCCAAACGGACTCTGAGTTTTTCGCCGTCTCCGAAATCTTCTCTATCGACGAGCTTTATCTCCCCATTCGTTGGCGGTAGTGTACTCGCGGACTTCTCGGGTCATAGAATTCGACCCGATTCTCTTCGCCCTTCTTTCTCTAGCTCTCGACCCAAACGTGGCGTTGTCACTATGGTAAGTGCCGGCTTTGGCTTCCAATTTGTTGTTTTTTACTGATTGGTAAATTTAAAAGGAGTGATTGAGACGTACAATCTAAAAGGAAATGGAATTTTTTTCAAGCTTTTGTTTCTATTGGCATATTTTTTAATCTGAACAAATAAGGAAAATACTTAATGATGATAATTTTAACATGTCTTGTTGCTCCGGTGAAGCTCTGCAATGATGGGTAGGTCCATGAATTATCGTGGTGGAACTTATTTGCTAGTAAAATATGGTAATCACACATTAGTTGATGCAACATAGTCGGGAGGCGTTGTGCTAGTGGAAGCTAGTAGGTAACCGGCGCCCGGCAGAATAGTTGAGGTGCGCCAAGCTGGCCCGGACACCACATGTCATAAAAAAAACATTGTAGGGAGGGGTTGAGTATTGATATATGGGCAGAATTGAGGAGTTTGTTAATTAGTATTGACATATTGTGATTGTAAGTAAATTAGTCAAGTATTAAATTAGTTTTGTTAATAAGTGTTGTCCTCCCTCGGGGGTGCTACAGCTGTAGCTTGACAAGTCCTTAGGATGAAAAACACAGGAGACAGGGGTTTAAATATCAACAGCGGTCCCAAAAAATGAAATAAAAATGTTGATGATTTCTTTCCATCTACCTAAGCCTTGGTGGGTATAGTTACTGGGTTCCGATGCATTTGTGCTGGCGGGAGGTAGTACATACCCAGTGGGATAGTCAAGGTGACCACTAGCTGACAAGCACTATCTTTATAGAAAAAAAGGAACAATTTAGAAACTCAAAGTTCATCTGCCTTAGTTGCTTGGATATGATAGCCTTTAAAATGTTGGCACTTAGCAGTTTATTGTTTGGTTTGGTTTTGTAGAAACTGCCAGCTCAAAACTATGGCAATTCAACGATTTGGTTTGTGTGTCATATTTATCTTAGTAGCACAAAAAGGTTCCATAAAGTGGATATTGAGAATATGTGTAGAAACATTCAAAGATCCGAACCATTTTAAGACATCCAAAAAGTAAACCAAACCAAACATTCTTAGAAAATGGATTACTAAGCTAACTTCACAGGATATAGAAGTTAAGATCTCTCCTGCATATGTCAAAACATCCAAAACATGAGTTAGTCAACTAGGAAAATGAAACCGTCATACCACATGACGGGTTACGCCTCTTTGTTTTCTGGTATGATTATTTTTTTTTTGAAATACATAGGATGGGTTGAGTAATTGAATTTTGATGCTAAACTTGTAACACCCCAGACTGGACTGTTACAAAACTACACAAACAGACTGTAAACACCCAAGAATATGTTGAAGAGCTTTATGGTTTATGGTGAGGGAGTTTAATTGTTTAAATTAAATTGAAGTCCATATAAAAAAGGAATAAATTAATAATCAGTGCTTCCTTTTGAGAGATTTGGTCTCTGGATATCATGGATGAGTGTTTATGCTCCAAAGCTATGTTGTGCTATTGTCCATATGTAGTCAAGCACATGATTCTCTTTTGACAAAAAGGGATACTCAGAAGTCATTGCAAATCCGGTGTATAAGATGATAGGCAGTGGGAAACATTTAGAAAACATCCAATTGTTGTCTGACAATACTTCCAACCGGTAACTGTTATTGCCAAACTAAACTCCAAACTTTGCAATTAAGGTTCAACAGCTTTATCTACCTTTAGGTAGTTTGAAGATTGAAATTGTCAGGAAACATGGACCAAATGGGTCGTGCCAGGAAGTATCAAGCTTGCTCTATGCAACTGGTATAAACAGATCTTTTCCAATGGCAGGGGACAGTTGTGGAATGCTATTCCTAATTGCACATCTGGAATGCTAGGATGGAGAGAAATAATAGGTGCTTTACTGATAGGAGGGACGATATTTCAATCTATGTTGCGCGGACTCTCCAAAATGTAGACGCACCCGTGTCGGATCCTTCAAAAATGCACTACTTTTGTAGGATCCGACACGTATCCGGCCACATTTTCGGAGATTCCGAGCAATATAGATTTCAATTGTATAGGCCGGATGTTTAAAAAGTATGGACAATCAAACCTCTCTATAACAGTCATCCTCTATAACAACACTTCACTATAACGGACCAGTTTTCCTTGGAACCAAATTTTCATGTTATGTTATAATATATGTTCTCTGTCTACCGGAAACAGCTTCTCTACTCTTCCGGAGTAGGGGTAAGGTCTGCGTACACACTACCCTCCCCAGACCCCACATGTGGGATCTCACTGGGTTGTTGTTGTTGTTGTTATAATATATGTTCTCTATAACAGCACTTCGCTATAGCAACCAAAAAATGTCGGTACAAACGAGACTGTTATAGAGAGGTTTGACTTTATGTGTGGAGTAAGAAGAGTATTGTTATTTGGACTCACTTTTACATCTTATGCAGTTCTTCAATCTATAGAAGGATGCTCTATTTTCAGTACTTGGTACTATTTAGTAAACTTCCTACCTTTTCATAAAAAAATAGAAGGAAAAAAAGATTAACATGGTCAGGGCTAATCCATTTGATCTGAATAATTTTGTTTTTGGCTGCATTAGAGTTTTAAGTTGCTGTGTGGCCTGAACAAAAGACCTTATTGAAGAGTTTGATGATAGCAGAGGTACAAGAAAAAAATAGATAGGACTACGATAAAGCAAAATAAACGTGGAACAGTTTATGTGGCTACAATTGTTAAATTAGGAACTCTGTTCAAACTTATTTGATGTGCCTTGGGAAAGTGATCTGCAATTCATTGGGTTCTATGTTTCTTATCCACTGTAAATATTGTTAGATGGATTGTCTGGTGACATGGGAGAAAAAAGGCTTATTCACACTAACTGCTGATGATATTTTCTTGATTGATTTGAAGATTTTTGGGTCACTAAAATAGAAATTAGTGGAGGCAGCGGCCTTGGAGGAATTATTATTTCAATTGTTATCAGCTGATGCATTAAAATCACAAACTTTTGAATGATACCTACAGGTCAAAAAGAAAAAAAAGAACACTTTTGTATGTACCTATTTTTCCTCATTAATGTGATGGAATTTTTAACAGAAAGTAGTATTGGTATTTGTACTTGGACTTGAGTGCTCTAAACATGTGCATATTTTTGGTGACAGGTTATTCCTTTCTCAAGGGGAAGTGCATGGGAACAACCTCCTCCAGATTTAGCATCTTACTTGTATAAGAATCGAATTGTTTACTTGGGCATGTCTCTAGTTCCATCAGTGACGGAATTGATACTAGCTGAATTTCTTTACCTTCAGTATGAGGATGAGGAAAAGCCAATCTATCTTTATGTAAATTCTACTGGCACAACCAAGGTAAAAACTGGTTGCTTTCTTTTCATTCTGCCTTGTATTTTTCATTATCTTATATGCTTGATTTTCCGGTCAAACGCAGCTGGTTATATTGAAATTTTCGCTTCACTAATTTTCCAACGAGATAGCTTTATACAAGAAGTTGAAGTTTTGTATCAGTGTATCAAATAGAGAGGGGGTTTCTCCCATTTAATAGTTGCTAATCTGCGGTTTTTCTGTAGGTATTGCTTGCTAGAGGATAAACTCAAACTGGCTATAATTTATTGCTTCAGGCACTGTGCTTGATCTATGTTTGGATCATGTTAGAAACAACTAAGACCCTTTTGTTTTACCCATTTGACCCTTATATTCTTCCAACTTGAAGGAAAGTGAGTGTGATATTGACAATTGATTGTGAAAGCCACTCTTGCTGCATGTCTAGTTTCAGAAATGCACTATACAGGCAGTTCTATGAGATCCTAAACATATAGCTGTTGTAAGCTCAGTTTGAGTTTCTACTAGACTTAATTTGAACCCTATTTGCTTTTGATTACGTATAATTCGAACATGTTTTTATCATACTTACTTTCAGATAATTTTCTATTTTACAGGGTGGTGAGAAGTTGGGTTATGAGACGGAGGCTTTTGCTATATATGATGTTATGAGGTCACATATTGCTTCTCTATCCATTTTGCTCATTCGAGTCATATTTGAAGATGTCTCTTTAGTGTTGTTTTTTTTTACTAATTTGTTTTTCTGGTAGTGATTCTGTGATAAAAGACTTGAACAGTAAGATTTTTGTGTAGATAGGATTTTGGTCCTTCAACAAGATAGATTTAGAATGGATGCTTGAGATTTGTCTGGTGGTTATTTTGGACTTGCCATTCTAAATATATCTTTACCAGGGGAAAAAAGAAAAAAAGATGTGAAAGTGTTCGACCTTGGTTAGCCTCTCTCAAGTCATAAATTGATGTGATAAAGGTGCACCAGAAAATGAGAAACCTCTGATAGGCTGATCTGCTGATAAGTATGATTCTGTATATTTGTTCCGAAGGATCTTCACTCAGAAGCATATTTGGGACAGCTTATAAAAAAGTATATTGTACAGAGGACTGGAGCCATTGTGCTTGCGTTCTTGCCATATTCTAGTTTTCGTTATAATCACATGGCAAGAAGCAACTAGAGAATGCACTGTCAAGTTATTGTGGCAATTGAATATGTAGGATTAAATACCGGGTGATTTGTACAAGGTAAGAGGTGTGCATCATATTTTAGCTTATCAAAATTTGGATTTTCAGAAAGAAGAGGGTGGGTGGTTTAAACCCAAGTCGTGTAGTATTTTACAGTGTATTGCAATAGAAAACGTAGGTCTCCAGTCGAAATGAGCAATTGCCTATCTGTGTTTCCTATTTTGCGGCTCTCACAATTTGCATTGCTTGTACCAAAATGTGACTTTAGACTCTTCTTTTTCATACTAAACTATTCGTTATCCGAGCTTATAATTTATAGCCATTCTTGAAATCTTTTTTATTCAGCTAAAGTTTGTATTAAGGATTTGAAATAAATTAATAAAATTGTCTGCTCTGTAACAGTTAAGTTTTTTAGATGAGATGGCTCACACAGTTCAACATAGTATTAAAAGCAAGCAATGGTCGTTGGTTTGAATCTCACCACCTAGTATTAAAGCAAGCAATGGTCTTTGGTTTGAGTCTCACCACCCATCTAAAAAATATTTTCACACGCTTAACCTAAGAAAAAGAATCATGCTACGTGTGAGGGGGCATGTCGGGCCTAAAATAATTAAAGTGTCCAATCTCTAACACATTAAGCTTATAGATGCAGTGGTTCACACAATTCAACAGTTTGTATAGTTTTTTATTAGCAGTTTAACAAGTAATGTGTGAAAATTAAAGCACGTTTTTTAACTGCAATAATGGTTGACATAAAAATTTCTGTATGCATATTATTTATAGGTGCCCTCAACATCAACATCATCTTCTGAAATTTCTGCTCTTATGCCCTCGCTTCCGCTACACCTGAGGAAATTAATGAAAGCATTATTCTTCTGGGACTCCTTTGTTTCTTATAGCCTGAAACAGACACCTTTACTTTTGCTGCAGATATGTCAAGCCACCTATATTTACTCTGTGTGTTGGAAATGCATGGGGAGAAGCTGCCTTGCTTTTAGCAGCTGGTGCAAAAGGAAATCGTGCTGCATTGCCCTCATCTACAATTATGATTAAGCAGGTCATTTGGAGACTTTTTGTGTTTCTGTCTTCCTTTCTCCCTGTTTTCTTCCCATCCTTGATTATGTCGTCTAAAATATTCTCTACAAGACTATGACCTGTCCCTGAGTTCCTCTAAAAAATTGCAATCTTACAAATACACAACCATGACTGATATTAAAGATGGAATTGCTAATGCATATATACCTTTGCAGCCAATTGCTCGGTTTCAAGGTCAAGCAACAGACGTCGAGCTCATGAGGAAAGAAGTAAAGAATGTCAAAGCGGAATTGGTAATCTCTAAAATTTCTGTTAAGCTAATGCGTCCGTACTGTGAAAAAAGTTCAAGAGATAACTTTGAACTTTTCAAGGATTTCTGTTTTCTGTTTTGTTATACACATTTCTGCAGGATCGAAGATGAACACTGTATTAATTACCCTATTTCTCTAACTTTGCACATTCATTTTTAAGGTGAAATTGTATTCAAAGCATATTGGAAAATCACCTGAGGAGATTGAAGCAGACATAAGACGTCCGAAGTACTTTAGTCCTAGTGAAGCAGTAGAATATGGAATTATTGATAAGGTATCTCCATGAAGTATCTATCAATTTTTTAACTTGGTTCCGGATATGAAAGGACCTGCAATTCACATTTTAACTTAAATATCAAAAGGTTCTATACAACGAGAGGGGAAGAGAAGATAGAGGAGTTATATCTGATCTGAAGAAGGCCCAACTTATCTAGGAGTCAAAAGTCCCATCAGCCATGAAACCACAGGATTGAGGTAAGAACTAATTTTGTTTTGCTTTGCGAAGTAAGCAATCTCAAACATGACAACTGATTTCTAGGTCCAGGGTTTCATTTGGCACCTATCTTTCACCGGCAATTCATGAACAAGGCTATTTCTCGTTGTGAGCACTTCCTTTAATCCAGAGATTTCTCGAACTTTGTATGAGCTCCCCAATTGTGACAGCTATTGTAATTGTTTTATACGGATCTTAGTCACTTAGATTCTGCATTCTGTGTTAGCTCAGCGGAATAGCTTATAGAACGCTTGTAAAGATTGGAACTATTTAGACAGTTTAGTTCTTAGATGTTCCAACATTTCAATATGATATCAACTGCAAGTCTCTATACACCAATTTTTAAGTGGAGACCTCAGAATGGTAAAACAATGTGACTGATACTTCGTTGTTGAATGATGAAGCATCAATTACTTCATTTAGTCCATCTTTCTTTTGTAACAATGACTAGCGAAGGTTTTGTTGGCAGATAAATTGAGACCTTCCATTTGGACTTTCCATCATATTCCTCAATCAGACAGATGTTTGCATCTGCACAAGTCTTCATTCATCTCCACCATTTACTTAATGTTGATGATTCCCATATTTAATTTAACTGAATGGTACACACTACTTGATCAACTACGTATTCTAGAACTGAAATTGCTAGTTCTTTTCGTGGGCATTCCACCATTTCAATAATTGTCTCTCTTCCTGGTGCAAAACTTGGAAAGAGAGACATCTGGAGAAAGGAAATTTCTAGTTTAACTTGGTGGGGATTTTGCTTTACAACTCGCAGCAACACCTACTTTTGATTGTTACCTTTTTGCTGGTTGATTATTAGCTTCATTATAACTTTTCTCTCTGACTTTTTCCTGTTTAAGTTTCTAAGCTCATAATTGCTGATCTTCTCCATTTATCCTAAAAAGACAAGTGTATAAAGCAGATATTAAAGAGTGACAGCTTGAATTTGAACTTTTATAACTGATTTCTCTAAGCTTTACAAGTGTTTACATAATTTTTCATAGTGGATTGGACCCATTCATGGAAAGTGGAATTTTGCTTACCAGTTCAAGCCCATTAGGGTCACTGTCCAAGAATTCTGTACTGTGTTTGCTCTTGGTGCTTACTGTCAGCTTCTCGATTTTTTTTTTTCTGTTTCATCTTCTCATATATGGTGCCAAAGTACAGGGGATAAGTTGCAAATTTAATGTGCTCCTTACTTTGATTTTTCTGTGAATTTGAGAGGTCGCTAATTTGGTGGTTAACATGCCTTGACTTGCATTATAAAAGCTCACTTGGGAAGATGGGCAATGCCAGGTTCTTTTTAGAATTTGCAGGCACTGTTTACTAACTTCGTGAAGTTTTCTTGGAGCAAGGGTAAAGTTGTCTCCCTGTGACCGATTCGAGCTGTGGAAGCAGCCACTAATGCTTGCATTAAGATAGACTGTCTACATCACACCCCTTACTGTGCGGTCCTTCCCCGAATGCGGGATGCTTTGGGCACGGACTGTTTACTAACTTCGGAGAGTTTCTTTGGGTGGGGTTGGCAAATTAATTCCTTAATCTGATAGTCTTGAAGATGAGTGGAGTTTGTTTAAGGCTTAAAGCTTTTATATTTATTTGGTTCCGACTTGAATAAAACTAAATCGACCCTGATGTAAATTAAAATAAACTTTGTTCTTATTATTTATAATCCATTGATAAACAATGTACTAGGAAAATACCTTTCTATTTAAGTTATTTGAGCTGAGAATTGTATAGTGACAAGTTGGAGTCTTCAACTTCTGAAAGTACCTAATAGAAAAACTTGGTAACTATTGCATCAATGTGTAAAGTGTCATTTAGACAACAGGCATCTTAAGAGGATAGAAGATAAAAATGTTGTTTGGACAGGTTTATAAGTTGGTCAATCGAGCACATAAGCACTTTTTGGCTTATTTATACATTTATTCAACATAAAAAAATACTTACAAGTTAAGTATTTATAAGCTAAAGTCATCGTTCAGTTAAAAACACTTTTTGTTTTATAAAAATTTCTACTATTTTATTCCTAATAATTTTTCAAACTCCAAAATACCTTACAGAACAAAGTCCTTAATTCTTCATTCAACTTTCGTTGTTCGTTCTTTTTCATGTATAAATAAATATTTTAGAAGTCCTAAGTTCATTTCATTCACTTTAACGAAAAATAAAAAATCTCCAAACATGTAAATAATTATTTATAATTGTTATCACTTAATGCTATTATGCTCATCGATACATGCTCCTTATATCGTCACTCTATTATATGGTAATCTCTAATCAAAGTAATCATTTTACAACTGAAAATGCTACTATTGATTAGAGGAACACCAATCAAATAATAATGCCTTTGAAAACTCCAAGTGGATGACAAATATTGGAATTCACCTACCAAATCTTAATAGAGCATGTATTCAAATAAGGTTCAATTTCAAGTAGCCAAGCAAAAGTTAACGAAATAAATAAGAAGCTGAGTGCTTTTCCCCCAGATTTTGACTCTGGTTTCATACTTTTTTTTAATCAAGTTCTACGTATTCTCACTGGATACATACATATGACTAGAGCATTTACTTTATTTTACAGCTTCGTAGTGCGTTTGAACCAAACATTAGGGTTCTTACAACTAGTTTAGTATCCCAATTGCTCATAAATCTGACCTGGCAACTTAATCCAATATTGCCTAGTAAGCAAGTTCATATCCCTTGTTAGAACACTAATAATTATGCTTTAAGTTTCAAACAAGTTGAGATCGACTACGGTGGAGGAGCCACCTTATAAGAAGGGGTGTCAAATGACACCCCTTCGGAAAAATACACTGTATAGGTAGGTAAAAAAATAAATTATACGTATATATATTATGTATTGACTCCCCTTAATTTTCTGGTATATTTACTTTTATGTATTTTGACACTCCTTAACGAAAATTCTGACTCCGCCACTGGTCGACTATATGTGTTTTTGCATAAAATTCTCCGATAAGGTTAAAAGACTCCTAGAAAGCATCGGATTGCACAAATTTTGTAAAGTAATCTGGCGTTGAGCCAAATATCTAATATATTGGTTCAAGTTAATTTGGCTTGCAAAAGTTTGAAACAAATAGTTGGGAGGGATAGAATTCCGTGGGCAATCGTCATGATTACGTTTTTCATAATGTAAATTAGTACAAGATGTTATGACATAATCAAGGGTTATGACGGTACTAAACAATGAGATATTATTATCTTATTAATAAGTCCAGTTATACTTTTTCTTCCACTTTTCCTTTTTATGATTTTATTCCTTAGCCGCCACACTACTGATTCTACGACACAGGAGGATAAAGAGGAAGAAAGCAGTCAGGATATATATTAGCCACCTATATTTTCCCCTGCACTAGCTTAACTAATCAATTCAATATGGTAGTATTCAACAGGAATCTATATTATATACATCGATAGTGTATAATTTTTTTTATTATCACTTTATTTTAATTTGTGTACGGTGGAAATCGTGGCCACCTGGTTTCGGTCTTCGATGAAAAAAGTAATATTACGTCGAAATCGGGACGTCGAACTCGGGCTCAAAGTTCTTTTCCAAGGTCATGGTCGATAATGGTCAGAAGAAGGCATTCTTCGAGGTGACACCGATATGAGTCAATAACGGAAAGGGCGAGATACCTGCAACGGACCGGAGATTACGGCGTAAATTTCGGAATGGATTGGTCTTCAACGGCTAAACAGTTGTCAAATACGATTTCTTACTGTAATTGGAAGTGTACCTTATTTAGGATTCACCTATTATATAAAGGGGGATCCCATCCATTTGTAACATTTTGATCATTGATAAGAAATTATACGCTCGCTATTCTCTTGCTATTCTATTCACTGTTCATATGAGTTGTTTATTCATTTATTTATTCCCATAATCATACCTCGAGACCGTCATAGGGTCGAGAATTAGCCTACACACTGGTTTGATCTACTTTACTCTTTAATTTGTCTATTTAATCTCTCGTTTATCAATTGACGTTGAATTAAATCACGTATCCTTAAAACCACAATATAAGTTTAGTTGTTACTCGAATTTTAGGGTAAACATAATTATATGTTAATAGCAATTAATGCTTATTCAAAAAATGTACCTATAATTAACTTAAGTGACCTATAAATATTTTTTTAAATCATCAATGCATAGAATTTAATCTCGTCTAATAATGACTTCTAATTATAAATGTTTTTCTGTCATGTGATCGATACAGATAATACTAGTGAAACAACAACCATATGCATGCAGTTTCGGTGTTGATCACATTAATAAAAGTTCATAAATTTCAAAAAAAGAAGAGAACAGAAAATAAAATTAGACGTAAATATAATTCTTTCAATATCGATGGTGGATAACTGGATGCACATTAGTTTAGATTATAAGAAGTGCAAGTAAAGATATTTCTTCTTGTCGTTAATATATAGAACTGCTAGGTGCTACTGATAGCTAAAAGTTACACAATGAGTTAAATAATTGGAAAATAAATGTTTAGCAAGAAATACTTAGATATTCCTTGTTATATGTACAAATTATGCTTTTTGTTACTTTTCATATTACATCACATGCCATTAATTTAGATTAAAGCATAATAGAATGGTCTTTTGGAGTCAATACAGATGTCTTCTTCTACAGAAAATAATGTATCAAGTCTAAGTACTTAACCCCCTCTTCCACTTGCAATTCCCTACTCCTTAGTGGAATAAATCATGTAGAAAAAAAATAATACATAAATAAATTTAAAAATTAAAAATACCCTCGATGGCTGCTTTCAATAGTTCAAAATTTCAACTATATATATAGCCTTTTCATTTCATCACTTCACATCCCACTTCTTACTTAGAATCTTGATTGATATTCCTTTTGGATATTTGTCTAAGTAGGTTTGAACTTTGGCATTAGATATGAGTTTAATAACAGTAAAAAACCACTGCATTATTCTACTAGTGACACTGATTTTTCCTGCAATTTGCTATTGTGAAGATCAAGCCAATTCCATCTACACTAGAGCAACCTATTATGGCAGCCCTGATTGCTATGGAACCCCTAGTATGTATTCTGTTTCTTTTTTAACATTCTCTCCTTATCATCTGCAATAGCATTGTTTTTTTTTATTTTTTATTTTTATAAAAGAAGTGATAGTCGTGGCAATGCAGTGGCGTAGCCACATAGAGTGAAGAGTGTTCAATAAAATATATTTCGTTGGAAAATTATATTGAGTATATAGAAAATTATACTATATATGTAGGTTAAGTTGTCTTTGTGTGACCTATAGTCATGGGTTCGAGCAGTGGAAGCAGCCACTAATGCTTGCGTTATGGTAGACTATTTACATCACGCATCTTGGGGGTGTGCGGCCCTTTTCCCACTCCTGTATGAATGCCAGATGCTTTCTGCACTAAGCTGTCCTTTTTAAGTGGGTCAAAACTTATATTTTATCAATATATTTATAAATCTTGAACACCCTTTGTAAAATTTTTGGCTTTGCCAGCAATAGGGTGTTTTATGTTTGTATTTGGGCGGGTTAAGATTGGGTTAGAACAAAATGTTACTAACATAGGGAAATAAAATACATGTTGCTCATAGTTAGAAGAGCTCACAGTTCCATATAACTCGTATTTTATGTCTATAAACCGGCATTTTACTTATATTATGATACAATTAAGGTTATAATAAGGTAATTAAAAGTGTGGTTGTTACAAAATAATACAGGTGGAGCATGTGGATTTGGTGAATATGGGAGGAAAATTTATGATGGGAAAGTGAGTGGAGTTTCTAGGCTCTACAAAAATGGAACTGGCTGTGGTGCTTGCTATCAGGTATTAATTATGTATCCTTTTATGCCACTTGTCTCATATGCGTTTGCAATTGTTCTCTGCGTTTCAATTTAGATGAAGTAGTTTGACTTGACACGGAGTTTATAAAAAAAAAAGAAGATTTTTGAAACTCGTGGTCTTAAAAGTTTAAGGGGTAAATGTTCTGTGAGGCCATGACATTTATGTGGCTATAAAAACTTCATATTAAGAGTAAAATGAAGAGTATAAAATTTAATTATTTTCGAATTTTAGAACAGACTAAAAAGAAAAATAGCTCATCTAATTTGAAACGGATGTAGTAATTAAAACCATCCAATTGCACTTTGTTTTTTAAGTAGCCGTTTGGCTAGTCATATACTATAGTAACTATACCAAATATAATCCTTTCTGTTTTGAACTTTTAGAAAGAGATGAAAATGACACCCACTTAACCATCAAAATGGTGGAAAAGGAAAGTTTTTTGTTTTTGGTGGAATTTTTTTTATTTAAAATTTGGAATCAAAAGATTAGTTCATGCATGATTGCATTCTCATTTATAATTAGAGAAACAATTTTTTTTTATTTCCCTCACAAATTTCTATCTTTTCGAGATAGGAGTTGTAGTTTGATCGTCAGAACACTATTTTTATACGTCTTTTTAATTCCGCAAAACCATAAAAATATTAAAAAACGACCCAAAAAGAAACAAAATTTTCATTTCCTATAGTATTTTGGCTTCCTTTATATGTTGATATTCTTCATTTAATTTAATTTTGTTCCTATAAATTACAAACTTTAGGTTAGGTGCAAGATAGCAGGTCATTGCACAGAGGAGGGGACAAAAATAGTAGTGACAGATTATGGTGAAGGAGACCATACAGATTTTATACTAAGTGTACGTGCCTATTCAGAAATGGCTAGTCCAGGAATGACTAATCATTTATTGGCCTATGGAGTTGTTGACGTTGAATATCGCAGGATTCCTTGCCGTTATTATGGTTACAATTTAATGTTTAAAGTTCATGAAAACAGTAGGTTTTCTAACTATTTGGCCATTGTCCCAATCTATCAAAGTGGTGCATTTGACGTTCAAGCTGTCCAAGTTTGGCAGGTAAGATATATATATATATCCGGTTGTTTCTAGACCACATTAATTAGCGGTAGTATTAACCAGAGATGGATTCAGAATTTTAAGTTTATGAGTTTCTACTCAAATCTCAAGTTAATATACAATAATAATCGTATTAACGTTGGTCTCCACGCAGGATCTAGGTAAATGTTACTGGGTTTGGGGGAACCCGTAACTAATGCATTGGATCCACCCCTGGTATTAATGATAGAATATGGTGCATTCCCTCATAATTTATTGAAATTTATCCACTGTAATAGTAAAGTCACGAGTTCTTTTTTTGGTTACATTAAAGTAATAAATTGTGCATGAATTACTCTTTAAAAAAATTCCTTTTTTCCAAAAAGAAAATTCACTTTTTTTTTTGAAATCAGCGTTTTCATGAAATTTTTAATCTTCATTTGAAGATGCATTTTAAAAATTTTTCAAAAATTTGAAAAATTCCAAAAAGTTGTTTTTCAAAATTTTCACTTAAAATTACTTACAAAACTTCAAAAACAACCCAAACTAAAATTTATGTTCAAACACAACTCTAAATTTCAAATACCATTTTCATTTGAAAATTTTTTTGTGCCATTTTTTGAAATTTTACAATTCTCACGTCCAAGACAAGAGGGGTTGCTCTGATGGTAAGCAACCCCCACTTCCAACCGAGAGGTTGTGAGTTCGAGTCTCCCCAAGAGCAAGGTGGGAAGTTCTTGGAGGGAAGGATGCCGAGGGTCTATTTGGAAACAGCCTCTCTACCTTACGGTAGGGGTAAGGTCTGCATACACACTACCCTCCCCAGACCCCACTAAGTGGGATTATACTGGGTCGTTGTTGTTGTTGTTGTTGTCACGTCCAAACGCCTACTATGATTCCAGCGCAAACTTATGGCATGTTATTTTGCCACATCAGCACTTTATCAGTAATTGAAAAAAAGAAAGAAAAGAAATTATAGTATAGAAGTCTTGTGTGCCCACGACCAGATGCAGCTTTACGTTATTGGGTTTATTTAAACCCAGTAATTTTAATGTAAAACATAAATTTAAATATAAAAATTCATTAAAATTATAATAAATAATAAATATGAACTAATAACTTTAAAAATATAATGAGTTTTTCGCTAAGAATAATAACGCATAAATTTTGTGCAGGCTGATTGCAAGGAATGGAGGGGGATGAGAAAGGCGTATGGAGCAGTATGGGACATGCCAAATCCACCAAAAGGATCACTCACATTTAGGGTTCAACTCAGCCTCTCTGGTGAGGTCAAGTGGGTGCAGCTCGCCGATGTTCTTCCTGATGAATGGAAGGCTGGCATTGCTTATGACACCAACCTTCTGCTCGACTAAATTCCCCAAAGAGAACTACTTAGGCAATAGGCTTGGCTTGATTTTCCTACTTCGTTTTCAGTTTCTGTTCTTCAATGTCATGTGATTGCATTCTCCTTTAAGTGTTTTACCTTAAGATATACTCATCGAATAAGACGATAGAAGATTAAGAAAATTGTGATGTTGTATGGTCTGCATATATAGGCGATAAATTGTGGTGATATAAATAAATAGTGAGATTTTTAATTATCTTTTTTCTTATTTATAATGCATATCTAAATTTTTAGATTTTACAATGAGAATCATTTCAAGAGTTATTCCTATTAGAAGTATATTCATCAAAGAAAAATCGTAGAAACATGATACTTTTTTGAGGGGTCGTTAATTTTCGACTCTCGCTTGACCGAGGCAAAGAACTTTAGGGTAAAAATTTAAAGGATAATCTATGCGGTATGTTCATTGAAAACTTCAGTTAACACGATATATAATTAAAATATTAATTTTATTTGACAAAATTGAGCATTATGAAGAGAGTGTTTGAGCTAAAGCTCATCCGCCATGGCTGTGTGCCATAAAGCTAAGAGAGAGAAAGGAGAAGAAGGTTCGAGATCTTTTGGAATGAGAGTAAATATTCTCATTGAATTGAATTATGAAATGATAGTACACCTATATATATATATACAAACTACTCACTTACACTAACTAACAATGTAACTAACTACTTACAAAACTAGTACTAACAACCGAACTAACTAACTGCAGAAAATGTGGCTACTAGTTAAATAATTACATTCAAATTCTAATCTCAATATTATTCAGTATACTTAATTTGTAAATTTATTTTACCCGGTATACTAACTTCAAAAATTTATTTTACCATGTCTACTAAGTTCATCGGCTGACTATTTAAGTTAATTCCTTTTTGTTGAAATCCACACCCATTTGATACTTTGTTATTCGGGCTACGTGTTCAGTTTATACACGGGCCATTTTTAGACTGTTTTTCCATGGGCTGAAATATGAGCTCTAATCCGAAATCTCCAACAAATCTTCTCCTGATATTTTCTAAAGCTATCATTTTGTTTTAAATTTTGTTAAGCCAATGTTCTAATTTCATGATTAGATTTCTGGCCTTCATACTTCGAGGGTATTGGCTAAGCTTAAAAGCTAGTCAAACTAATTTATAAACACTTTTTGGTTTATCTATGCGTTCGGTCAAGTGCTTATAAGTAAAAAATAATCTAAAGGTCACCCTCAGCTTATGAATTTTTAGCTTATAAACACTTTAAGTTTGACCAAAATTTTACTATTTTATCCTTACAATATTCTTTTTTAGAACAAAACTCCTACATCGATACTCGCTACCTCACGCATTCAACCTAACCCTCCCCCCTCCAAGTCTGCGATTCTCATTGACTATTTAATATAAGCAAATTCTCTATTCCTTTGCATACTTTTGATATATTTTGATAAACTAGAGCTTGAGCTTTTGATATTTCAAATTGGGATTTGATAGGTCATTTGAGCTCGGATTTGGGAGTTCTTGGTATGTAT
>MU743856.1:3692-25785 GCA_026770625.1 Nicotiana glauca | reverse complement strand
TGTGGCTTGCATGCATATAGCTGGACTGATAGTGGATCGGGCTGCATGCCGCAGCGTATGTTACTATGATATTGCGCTTGGGCTGTAGGAGCCCCTCCGGAGTCTGAACCCCCACAGCGAGTGCGGGTACCCAAATGGATCGGGTTACGCGCCGTAGCGGTCATGTGCATTGCATTGCATTCATGCATTGATATATTTATCTGCTTGACTGTTTCTGTCAGCTGTTATTACACTGTTAAATGTGTAGGAGTACTGTTCTTAGCTTTACTTTGTGCTATATTTTGGGATTTCTTAATGTCAGACATTATACATGTCTATTACCACTGAGTTAGAAGTACTCACTTTACTCCATGCACCTTGTGTGCAGATCCAGGTACTCCAGGAGCTAGCTGAGCTTATTGCTATTCTTCAGGGTCTTTACACGGAGTTGTCGAGGTAACTGCCTGACGTCCGCAGGACCCGACTCTCTCCTATTTTCTGTTATTTGACTTTTTTGCGTACGTCAGACTATGTTGTTTTACAGTATATTTGTGCTATTCTGGTAGAGGCTCTAGACTCATGACCCCCAGGTCTTTGGGAGGTTGTTCAGTATTGTGGATTTTTCGGATTATTTCTATCTATCAGTTATGTATTTGATTTACATGTTGTTAATGATTTTCAAACAAATGGATTGAGCTTTATGCTCGGGTTGAGAGTGAAATTGGTCGGGCTTGCCTAGCAGTTGTGTTGGGCGCCATCACGACCGAGTTTGGGTTCCTGACAATTCCCATGATATTATTTGAATAAAGAACTGTTATTCATTGCCATAAAATGCTAATAAATTGTATTATCCATACTTATTATAAATCCTTCTCATATTATTTGACCTTAGTAGGTATCAAGTCGACCTCTCGTCTCCACTTCTTCGAGATTAGACGGGATACTTGCTGGGTACATATTGTTTATGTACTCATACTACACTTCTGTACTTAACTGTACAGGATCTGAGGCATGTGTATCTGGCTATCATTCTGGTGTGCATCACCGAGCGGATTCTGAGACTTCTACGGTGAGCTACTTCCCTTTTTCGTGCCGTTCAGCAGACTAAAGGTGTCTCTCTTATGTATTTTTTGTCTATTCTATTTCGGACAGTAAGATAGTGTGATTCTTTTGTATATTCTACTAGTTGCCCACAGCTTGTGACACCAGGTCTTGGCAGACACATTAGTAGACTGTATTATTTTAGGAATTGTATGATTGTTGTTGGCTTTACTGAACTACTTCTGATTTTGTTTTAACTTAAAGAATCATTTCAACTATTTTTGAGTGAAGGTAAATGAGAGCTTATTTAGTATTTTCCACATTGGCTTGCCCGACAGAGGTGTTGGGCGCCATCATGACCTATTATGAAAATGGATCACGATAATATGGTATCAGAGCACTAGGTTCACATAGGTCTCACAAGTCATGGGCAAACATAATAGAGTCTAGAGGATCGGTACCGAGACGTTTGTATTTATCTTCGAAAGGCTATAGGGTGTTAGGAAAACTACTCTTCATTCATTTCCTAATATGCAAGTGGTTTGTATACTAAATTTTCCTTTTCTATTCTCTCACAGATGGTGAGCACACGCACGACTGATGTTCCAGACCCGGACAGAGCTGTTCCCCCCGTTGCTAGAGGTCGAGGGAGGGCACCGACACGAGGTAGGGGACGAGGAGTCCCAGAGTTATCCCAGTAGTACCACTAGCAGATCCCGTAGGAGATCCTATCATCGAAGAGCAGGGCGAGGTGGCCACAGCTGAGCCCACCCCGGCGGACTTTTTGACAGCACCGGGATTCCGGGAAGTTTTTGGATTCTATGCTCAGGCTGGTTTATTTCCAGCAGATCCGGCTACATCACATGCAGGAGGGGGAGCACAGACCCCTACTGCCCAGGCTCCTGGACATACAACTGCAGTGTATCAGACTCCGAGTACTACCCGCATATGGGGCCCAGCCAGTTGCTGCAGTGGCGCCCCAGCTCAGACCAGCTACGGACGGTGACCCACAAAAGTTATTGGATTTATGGACTAGACTTCACCCTCCTATCTTCGGGGGTAAGCGTCATGAGGATGCCTTGGATTTCACTGATAGGTGCAGGGATAGACTGCACAATATGAGGATACTGGAGTCGCATGTGGTCGACTTCACTACTTTTCAGTTGTAGGGTAGGGCCCGCAGGTGGTGGCAGTCCTATGTTTTTGGTAGGCCAGCAGGTTCTCCTCCCATCACCTGGGGTCAGTTTACCCAGTTATTCTTGGACAGGTACATTCCACCTTCTGAGAGGGAAGAGCTATGGCATCAGTTTGAGTATCTTGAGTAGAGTCAGATATTTGTGACCATTTATGAGGCGAGGTTCTCTGAGTTGTCTTGCCATGCACTCATGATACTTCCCACAGATGCAGAGAGAGTGCGGAGATTTGTTACGGGGTTATACCCTGGTATTCGAGCTAGCATAGCCGGGGAGGTGGAGATGGGTACTGTGTATCAGCTAGTGATGGAGATTGCTCGCAAGATTGAGGGGTATCGCCTGAGGGGTAGAGAGCAGATTCAGCAGGACAAGAGGACCCGATTTTCGGGAGAGTTTAGAGGTGCCCCAGCTAGGGTTAGAGGTCACTTCGGGAGGGGCCAGCCCAGCAGACCTCCATATTCAGCACCACCACCACCTCCCCGAGGTGCTCCAATGAGACCTTATTTCAATGCGATGCCGGAGAGTTCATACTGCCCACCAGCTATTCAGGGTTCCTTCGGCGGGTATTCTGGTCATCAGGATTCTTCTAGTGCTCACTTCAGTGCCATGCCAGAGAGCTCATATTGCCCCCAGCCATCAAAGGTTCTTCCAGTGGGTATTCGGGTCAGCAGGCTCAGACTTCAGGGCAGCAGGCTATGGTACCGAGAGTGTGTTACGAGTGTGGAGATCCGGGTCATATAAAGAGGACCTGCACTAGACTTAGGGGCAAGGCAGTACAACAGGGTCACCAGCCTATGGTTTCAGCACTGGCTACCCTACCACATAGAGGTAGAGGGCAGACCGGTATGGGCCATCCTAGAGGTGGAGGCTAGATAGGGAGAGTTCAGCCAGCTACTGCTCAGTCAGGCGGAGGCCAACCAGTCGGCGCTTCAGCCAGATTCTATGATCTTCCACCTAGGCCAGATGCATTGGCCCCAGATGCCATCAACACGGGTATTATTTTCATCTGCGGTAGAGATGCTTCGGTATTATTTGATGCAGGGTCCACCTATTGATATATATCATCTTTGTTTTCTCGTTTCCTGGTTATTCCTCCTACACCTTTAGGCACTTCTTGTTCATGTGTCCACTCTTGTGGGCGATTCCGTGGTTGTAAAGCGGATCTACCGGTCCTGTGTAGTTACATTCTATGGTTTTGAGACTAGATCAAATCTCATGTTGCTTGACATAATCGACTTTGAGGTCATCCAGGGCATGGATTGGTTATCTCCATATCACGCCATTCTAGATTGCCATGCCAAGACTGTTACTTTAGCGATGCCAGGGTTGCCAAGGTTGGAGTGGAAGGGTTCCATAGTTGATACACCTAGACGGGTTATCTCTTTCCTGAAGGCTCGACAAATGGTCGAGAAGGGGTGTTTGGCGTACTTGGCTTATGCTTAGGACACTACCATAGAGTCCCCAACAATTGATTCAGTTCCAATGGTTTGGGAAGTTGCCGATGTGTTTCCTTTCGATTTTCCTGGCATGCCACCGGATTGTGATATTGATTTTTGTATTGATTTGGCTCCAGGCACCCAGCCTATATCTATCCCACCATACCACATGGCCCCGAAGGAGTTGAAGGAATTGAAGGAGTAGCTTGAGAAGTTATTAGCAAAAGGTTTTATTAGACCCAGTGTATCGCCTTGGGGTGCACTGTGTTATTTGTGATGAAGAAGGATGAGACTGTGCAGATGTGCATTGATTACCGCCAATTGAACAAAGTCACCATGAAGAACAAGTATATGTTGCTTCGTATTGATGACTTGTTAGACCAGTTGCAGGGTGCTAGGATGTTCTCTAAGATCGACTTGAGGTCGGGTTACCATCAGTTGAAGATCCGGAACTTGGATGTCCCGAAGACTGCATTCCGGACTAGATATGGCCATTATGAGTTTCTGGTGATGTCCTTCAGCTTGACTAATGCACTAGCATTCACGGACTTGATGAACAGGGTGTTCAGGCCTTATATTGATTCCTTCATCGTCGTCTTCATTGATGATATCTTGATATACTCATGTAGCCTGGGGAAGCACGAGCAGCATCTGAGAATAGTGCTTCAGACCTTGCGAGAGCAGAAGCTATATGCTAAGTTCTCCAAGTGTGAGTTTTGTCTAGAGTCAGTGGCATTCTTAGGACATATTGTGTCACGAGAGGGTATTAAGGTGGATACCAAGAAGATTGAGGCAGTTCAAAGTTGGCCACGCCCTACTTCAGTGACCAAGATCAGGAGTTTCCTGGGGTTAGCAGGTTATTACAGGCGATTCGTGTAGGGCTTTTCATCTATTGCATCACCTCTGACTAGATTGACCTAGAAGGGTGCTCCTTTCCATTGATCTGATGATTATGAGGCAAGCTTCTAGAAGCTCAAGACAGCCTTGACTACAACACCAGTTCTTGTGTTGCCTTCCGGTTCAAGGATATATATGTTATATTATGACGCTCCGCGCGTTGGCTTGGGTTGTATATTGATATAGGAGGGGCGAGTTATTGCATATGCCTCCCGTCAGCTGAAGATTCATGATAAAAAATTATCCTGTGGACGATCTGGAGTTGGCGGCGATTGTTCATGCTCTTAAGATATAGAGGCGCTACTTGTATGGTGCGTCATGCGAGGTTTATACTAATCATCACAGCTTGCAGCATTTGTTCAAGCAGAGGGATCTTGATTTGAGACAGCGCAGGTGGCTTGAGTTACTAAAGGATTATGACATCACCATTCTTTATCATCCGGGCAAGGAGAACGTGGTCAAGATGCCTTAAGCAGGAAGGTAGAGAGTATGGGTGGCTTGCCATTCATTCCAGCAGAGGAGAGGCCACTAGTTTGGGACGTTCAGTACTTAGCTAACAGACTAGTGAGGTTGGACATTTCAGAGCCCAACAGAGTTCTTGCGTGTATGGTTGCTCAGTCCTCATTATTGGGGGAGATAAAGGTCTGGCAGTTCGATGATCCACATCTGGCGATTCTCAGAGAGATGGTGCTTTAGAGAGTTACCAATGAGTTTTCTATTGGCGATGATGGTGTTTTGCGGCTCTAGAGTCATTTATGTGTTCCTAATGCTGATGATCTGAGGGAGAGGATACTAGAGGAGGCACACAGTTCGCGGTATTCCATCCACCCGGGAGCTACGAATATGTATCGTGACTTGAGGCAACATTATTGGTGGTGGAGGATGAAGAAAGACATAATAGAGTATGTGGCTAGGTGTTTGAATTGGCAGCAGGTCAAGTATGAACATCAGATGCCGGGTGGCCTACTTCAACAGATGCCTATACCAAAGTGGAAGTGGGAGCGCATTACCATAGATTTTGTAGTTGGGTTACCCAGGACCTTGCGAAAGTTTGATTCAGTATGGGTCATTGCTGATAGGTTGACCAAATCGGCCTACTTTATTCCAGTGGTGACTACTTATACGGCAGAGAGGTATGCTCAGATTTACATTCGGGAGATAGTTCGGTTGCACGGTATGCCTGTTTCTATCATATTAGACAAGTGCCCTTAGTTCACTTCCCATTTCTGGAGAGCTGTTCAAGTGAGTTGGGTACCCATGTAGAGATCAGCACAATATTCCACCCTCAGACCGACGGGTAGTCGGAGTGAAAAGTTCGTATTTTAGAGAACATGCTTAGAGCATGTGTGATTGTCTTTGGAGGGCAATGGGATCAGTTCTTGACCTTGGCAGAGTTTGCATACAATAATAGCTATCAATCCAGCATAGAGATAGCTCCATACGAGGTGTTATATGGTCGATATTGCCGTTCTCCTATCGCGTGGTTTGAGCCTTGTGAGGCTAAGTTATACGGTACAGATTTTGTATAGGACGGCTTGGACAAGGTAAATTTGATCTAGGAAAGGTTTCGCACATCTCAATCCAGACAGAAGAGTTACGCGAATCAGAAGGTGCGTGATGTATCATTCATGGTTGGGAAGGTTCTCTTGAAAGTCTCACCAATGAAAGGCATTTTGAGGTTCAGGAAGAAGGGCAAGTTGATCCCAAGTTTTATTGGACCCTTTGAGGTGTTGAGACGAGTTGGGGAGGTTTCCTATAAGCTTGTCTTGCCCCCAACCTTATCGGGAGTTCATCCGATTTTTCATGTATCGATGCTTCAGAAGTATCACGTCGATTTTTCCCATGTGTTGGACTTTAGTACCATTCAGCTGGATGAGAGTTTGGGTTATGAGGAGGAGCCAGTTGCTATTATTGATAGACTAGATCGCCAGTTGTGGTCCAAGAGGATTTCTGCGGCGAGTGTCCAGTAGAGGGGCCAACCAGTCAAGGAGGCAACTTGGGAGTCCAAGGAGGACATGCGGAGCAGATATCCACATTTATTCAGCAGCTCAGGTACTTTTTTATGTCCGTTTGAGGATGAATATTTGTATAAGAGGTGGAGAAAGTAATGAACCGACTGGTCGTTTTGCCTTTTTGAACCTCGTTCCGTTAAACAAGACTTCTCGCGCTTGTTTTGGCTAAATTATGAACTGCGGGGAAGGTTGGTTCGGGATTTGGAAGAGTTTGGAGTGAAATATGCCCATTTGATTGCTTAGGATTTTCTTAAAAGGCTAAGTTTGACTTCGATCAATATTTTGAGCAAACGGAACCGGATTCGTGATTTGACGGCCCCGGAGGGTCTGTAGGAAAATATGGGACCTGGGCGTATGCCCGAAATTGAATTCTGAGGTCCCTAGCCTGAGTAATGAACTTTTATTAGAAATTGTTAATCTGAAATATTAAGGATTTAATAAAACTAATTAATGATTGATTTCATGGGTATCAGACTCGTATGTTGGTATTGAAGCCCGGTACAGGTCCAAAATATCATTTAAGACCTACCCGCAAAATTTGGTGTCAATCAGAGTAGCTTTAGGGTATTTTGGCTCATTGGAGGAAAATTAAGAACTTGAAGTTCATAAGTTTGATTCATTTGGTTTTAGGGGGTGATTATTAGATTTAGCATTATTTCGGGCATTCCGAAAGTTCGAGTAGGTTCGTCTCGTGATTTCAGACTTGTCAGTATGTTCGGGCGGGGCCCGGGAGCCCCGAGCGTCAATCGAACGAGGCTCGAGTGAAGTTGAAATTTTTAAGAAGTGCTAAAGCTGTTGCTTTTGTCACAACCGCACTTGGGGTTGGTGGACCACATGTGCGAGACCGCAGATGCGGTCAATCTATCACAGATGCGGCCCCAGAGAAGGCAAGGCCAAACCGCAGAAGCGGTTTCACATAAGCGACCTTAGGACCCCAGAAGCGGTCCCAGCCCTTTTAGCCAATTTTGCAGATGCGGTCCTTTTCTCGCAGATGCGGTATCGCAGATGCGGTCCCCTGGCCACAAATGCAGAAATCGCTAAGGCAGTGAGTTCATTTATTACGTGTTCGAAGTCCATTTTTGCCATATTTCACTCCTCCATTGGGCGATTTTAGAGCTTTGAGACAAGACCTTCACCTAGCATCTTGCGGTAAGTGTGTTGTACCTATTTCTAGATTAATATTTATGTCTTAGGTACAATTAAACACAAGTATTAAGGTGAAATCATGGGGTTAGGGCAAAGACCAAGGATTTTGACAAGAGTTGAATTTGACCCCGAAATTTGTTATGAAATGAACTAGAAATCATATATTATTGATCCTTGGGTTATGAAGAACAACTTCCCTTGAAAATTTTTGGAATCCGGGCACGTGGGCCCGGGGTCGAATTTTAGGAAATTGGTGTTCAAGGGTGGGAAATTATATAAATAGCTAGGATATGATCTTCTAAGCTTGTATTGACTAGCTCATACATCGTTTATCTAGTTTCAAATCGTTCAGCTCTAAATTTAGGGTTCGGGCTCGTTCTTGGTATTGGAGTGCACTTTGGAGCGAGGTGAGTCTCCTTTCTAACCTTGTAAGAGGGAATTGTCCCCATAGGTGTAATAATTGAATTAATTGCTGTTATATGCGGGGGCTACTTACGCACTAGGTGACGAGAGTCCGTGCGTAGATACTACTATGCTAAGTCCGGGTAGTTTATGAACCAGAAGCATACTCTACGTTATATTCTTGTAACTTGGTGATAAATTCAAATTCGTATAAATTATGCTGGTTAAGGTAAATGAGACTAGTAGAGGAATCTTATCTTGCATGGTCTTTTAAAAAGAGAATTTGGACATTCCTATGAATAACTACTCCTCATATACACATTATTGTCTGTTGTGGATGAGTTTATTTTTATATATTTGACCGCGTCGCACGGATGATTCGCGAGCGGGGTAATAGATGCATCTATGGTTCGAGTCGTTCGACCCTCCGCAGTGCACATTTTACTTTTATGTTGGATTAGGCCGTATGTTCTTCGGTGTTACTTGCGTATGCTTTACTTAGTATTTCTTTGTGAACTGAACTTCATATATGCCTTGGAACGTAAATGGATACCCATGATATTATTTGAATGAAGAAATGTTATTCCTTGCCATAAAATGCTAATAAATTGTGCTAGCCATGCTTATTATAAATCCTTGTCATATTATTTGACCCTAGTAAGTATCAAGTCGACCTCTCGTCTCTACTTCTTTGATATTAGACGGGATACTTGCTGGGTACATATTATATATGTACTCATACTACACTTCTGTATTTAAATGTACAGGATCTGAGGCAGGTGTATCTGGCTATCAATCTAGTGCACATCACTGAGCAGATTCCGAGACTTCTATGGTAAGCTGCTTCCCTTTTCCATGACGTTCAGTAGCCTGAAGGAGTCTCTCTTATGTATTTTTGTTGTCTATTTTGTTTCGAACAATAGGATAGTATGATTCTTTTGTATATTCTATTAGTTGTCCACAGCTTGTTACACCAGGTCTTGGCACACACATTAATAGACTATATTATTTTGGGGATTGTATGATTATTGCTGGCTTTATTGAACTACTTCTTATTTTGTTTTAACTTAAAGAATCATTTCATCTATTTTTGAGTAAAGTTAAATGAGAGCTTATTTAGTATTTTCCGCGTTGGCTTGCCTGGCAGAGGTATTGGGCTCCATCATGACCTATTATAGAAATGGGTCGTGACAGGAAAACTTCAGTTCAATTGTGTATGTTTGAAGTTTGAACTTGAGAATTTTTTTGCCCGAAGTGTGGCCTTATTAAAACAAAACTTCAAAATATTTTCACTTGAAGTTTGGCCTAACTTGCAAAGGTAATCAGGAGAACTTCAGTTCATAGTGCAAACTTCAGACAAATTAATTTGTTCTTCAATTTGTAGTGCAAACTTCAGGACAAAATCAACTTGTTATATTTGAACTTCAAATAGTGCAAACTTCAAATAATTTGTTGTGAAAATTTCCACATCAGTTACATTTTGTGATTTTCAATTTTTTGCCCAGCAATATATAACATAACCTGGAATTCTGAGAGGGAATTTCTAGATAACTCCCCTTATACGGCTAGAAACAATAGGTAATGAAAGCAACAAAAATAGAATTAACAGGAAAATGGTCAGCTCAAAATCATTGGCATCCTTTTATACTATTTGTCTCAAAAGTGCGATCTCTTTGAAAAGGGGGAAAAATAATGGGTTTGGTCTGATCCTAAACTGAACTGCTCTCAGCCTCATCAGAAAAGAGGAGGAAGAAAGGAGTGCATAGGTCAGGAGGAAGAAGAGGAGGCGTCTGAAGTTGTCAAAATTAGGGTATATGTTAAATAATTTTAAAAATATGGGTATAGGTTAAATGGGGGCAATCAAATAGGGCACCTCGTGCAATATTTACCACTATAACCTATTAACCACTACACTTAGGGTTGTTAATTTTTATTTAAAAAAAGGGAGAATCTTACCGAAATGTCCCAAATAAGTCTCAATTTATCAAGCTCTAGCCCTTAATTATAGACTTACCAAAACTAACCAAATACATATAAAAACTAAAAAATCCAAATAAATAAGGTTCTTTCTCTCCAAGAATCACATGCAAAGATCTCCTTCTATATTTTTAAGCGTGATTAGCAACATTAGATGGATGACGGAAGGGAATCTTATGGATAAGGTAGCAAATAAAGCGATGAAATATATATATTCCAAAAATCTAAGCAAAAAAAAAATCTTTTTCAATGGGTATGGTTGAAATTCATTGAAAACATATATATAAGTTAATATACAAAATTTAAGATTGGAGGTGATTTGGACTTATTTGGTATCAAAATTTATAGTTAAAATCGAGATCAAAAAATTCTTCTGCGACACATATATCAAACATATATCACGCATGTATTTCATACATAGGTATACATGTGATATATATTTGATACAAATATGATACATATGTGATACACAAATGATACATAGTGCGATACACATATTTTTTTTTTTCATGTTCATCTTCTACTTCGAATTTTCAACTCAAACTACCTTAAAACTCCACCAATGTTTTTCAAAGCTGATATTCAAGCTCCTTAAGATGTACTCAATCGATTCTAATAGTACTCACTCAAAAGATAGCAAAATTTAACCTTTTTGCTACAAATAACTAATTAGCTAATATTAGTAATATTTTATGAGTTGGATAATTTTTGTAATAAGGAACTTATAAATGGATATAGTTGGCAGTTACTGTATAGTCTCTCTCAAAATAACAGCTGAAAAAATATATTTTTGGTATTATTATCACTTTTAGCCCGCGCCAGAAATTATTTACATTTAGTAGCCAAAAACGTATGTAAAATTTATATAATTTTTTTATACAACATAAAAAATGTATATATATACAAAAAATATGTATTTTTCAGCTATTATTTTGAGAACGGCTACACAATGTTATTTTTTCATAAATTCTTCTAAGATACATGTATCACACACAGAGGTAAACATGTAATACAAATATGATACATATGTGATACACAAATGATACACCTTATTTTTTTCTACATATTTCATCTTCTACTTCGAATTTTCAATTCAAAACACCTCAATATTTTGCCAAATCATCTCAAAGTTGAGATTCAAACTTCTTAAAATATACCCAATCTATTCTAATAAACACCCACTCAAAGAAAGCAAAGATTTGACCTTTTTCTTTGGCTACAAATAGCTAATTGGCTAATATTAGTAATATTTAATCAATTGGAAAATTTTTGTAATAAGCCACTTATAAATGGACATAGCCGGTAGTTACGTAAAATTGCACGGGGTGCCCTATTTGGTCGCCCCCATTTAACCTATACCCATTTTTTAAAACTTTTAACTTGTACCCACTTTTAAACAACTTCACCCCATTTCTCCTCCTCCTTCGTTTTCTTCTTCTTCTTCTTCTTCTTCTTCTTCTTCTTCTTCTTCTTCTTCTTCTTCTTCTTCTTCTTCTTCTTCTTCTTCTTTCTTCTGCTGATATTAGTGCTGCTATGAAACTTCAGTTCATGGGATGATTGCCATAAATATATTTATCAGATTATTTAAAACTAAATTATAAATAATTACGTAAGTTAGTAGACAATAATTTGTGAATATTTCCACATGCGTAAGTTAGTAGACAATGATAATTCTGTTCTTTTCATGTTTATCATTTCCAAAATTTATGATCTAGATACTGTTGGTAATCTGATTATTTATCTAGTATGTTAGAAAGCTTTTTCAAAAATTTCAGCTTATATTGTGCTGAAGTTTTTACAAATAAGCTAAATAACTTCAGCATCTTCTTCTAAAGTTTTTGAAAAAGCTTTATGACAAAACTAATGAATCCAGGACAAAAAAAACTTCAGCTTTTAGTTCTGAAGTTTTTCCAAATGAACTAAAAAACTTTAGCAGCTTCTGCTGAAGTTTTTGAAAAAGCTTATCTAGGACAAAAAAACTTCAGCTTATTTAGTGCTGAAGTTTTTATAAATGAACTAAATAACTTAAGCATCTTCTGCTGAAGTTTTTGAAAAATCTTAATGACAAAACTAATGAATCCAGGACATAAAAACTTCAGCTTATTTAGTGCAATTACAAACAAAAATTTCAGCAAATAGAGAATAAAACTTCAGCTACTATGCTTAAGTTCAGCAATTACAAACAAAAAGTTCAGCAAATAGAGAACAAAACTTCAACTAGAGCTTAGCTCTAAGTTCAAATTTTCCCATGTTTTGAGATAAGGTGGACACATAGCACAAACATCCAAAATTTCTTAGAACCTCATATGTAGGTTGTTTCCCAAATAGCATTGCATATGGTGTTTTCCCCTTCAACACCTTTAAGGGAAACCTGTTTATAAAAAAGGTTGCAGCCAAAACTCATTCTCCCCAGTATTGAAGAGGAACCTTGGACTGGAATAGTAATCCTCTAAAAATCTCCAGAAGATGTCTATGTTTCCTCTCAACTACCCCATTCTGTTGAGGTGTAACTACACAAGAAGTTTCATGAAGGATCCCTTGTTCTTGAAAGAATCTAGATTTTTGTGTTTCCTTTCCCAATTCCCAAGCATTGTCTGATCTCACCCTCTTTACTTTCTTGTTAAACTGCCTTTAAACCATAGAAAGAAAAGACTTCAAAACTAGAAAAGCATTTCTTTTGGTACATAATAAGAAAGTCCAGGTTGCCCTACTAAAATCATCAACTATGGCCAAAAAATAGTTGTATCCATTATATGTAGTAGTCTTAAAGGGGCCCCAAGTATCTATGTGTATGAGGTTAAATGGAGATGTAGTTCTGACTTGGATAATGGGAAAAGGGAGCCTAGTTTGTCTTGCCTTAGCACATATGTCACACATTAAAATCCGAAGGAAAATGAACAAAACTAAATTTCTTCATTACTAAAAAAGGCAAATGCCCTAAACTTACATGCCATTGAGGTACATCTGAAACAACATTAGCAAAAACTGAAACTAGAAATGAAGCTTTACTAGGTACTAGACCGGAATAACTTCCTTTTGGAATTACATTTTGAGTAAATAGAATTCTAGACTCGAAGTTCTAGGCTATAGTAGATATAATCCATCTCTTACTTCACCAAAAACTTGTCCCCTCCTATAAGTCTGTAGCAATTAGCCCTTATATGTCCTATCTTTGAGCAATAGCTGCAAGTAACATTAGGAGTAAACTTAGATTTCTTTGTCTTAGACTTATACTGTGTGTTTCCTGACGTTTGTTGAGAACTGCAACCTTTTTGCATTTGGTTGTTTTTCTGTGAGAATTTGTTCTGTGATCCTACCATAAAAGAAGCCCCATCATTAGAATATTGTGGACTCATATAGATCTCCCTTTGGCTATCATTTTGTAGTAAGGGTGAGTAAGTTTGATCCATGCCAGGAATGGGGCTGAGCATTAGAATGTTTTCCTTTGCTTGTGCATAAGAATCATTCAGTCCCATTGGGAATTGAATGACCCGTTAGTCTTCCATGAATTTATCCATCTTCTTCTTACCATGACAGATACATGCACAAGTGCACCCAAAGTGTGAGTTAAGTGAATCCAGCTCATCCCATAGTCTCTTAATAGTGGTGAAATAACTTGATATGTTGATGTTTTCCTGAATTGTTTTTGAAATTTCCTTCTGTAGATGGTATATCTTTGCTCCACTTGACTGCCCAAACCTGTGTTCCAGGCTGCTCCATAGTTCCTTAGTTGTTCTTGAGTAAAAGACACAGTCATCTACCTCCTTGGTCAAAGAATAGAGCAACCAAGAGGTGGTCATGTCATTGCACCTACTCCACAATGGATAATCTTTGTCATCCATTATTGGCTCAGTACAAGATCCATTGATGAAGCCAAGTTTGTTCTTGGTTGATATTGCAATGAGGACAGATCTCTTCCAATATGGGAATCCTCTTCCATCAAAAGGTGAGCTCACCAGACCTATTTCTGGAGTATCAGAAGAGTGCATGTGATAAGGGTGATTGGAGTCATTGGTGACTCCGCTGCTTGTGGAACCAGAGACAGAGATAATAGTTGCTGCTTCTGTACCAGTCATGATTAAATCCACAGATGGATAAGAGAAAGAAAATTTGATAAACACTTGAGATGATTTCCAAATAGATCAAGCTAAATTTGCTCTGATACCATGAAACAAAAAACTGAGATTGTGAAATTTTCCCTGTGTAATTTTATTTAGTGTAGCTTGACTATATAAAAATCTATGTATAGATATAAAAGAATGTAAATATGTCACGACCCTAAAATCGACTAGGTCATGATGGCACATATCGTAAAACTAGGCCAGCCGACACAAATCCCAAATCCAACCAGTATTTCATAAAAGACATTTTTAAGCTATTAACTAACAACATCCCATACATGAGACTAAATAACAAGTGCGGAAAATAACACAAGCCCGACATCGGGGTGTCACAAGTCACGAGCAACTACAAGGTCTATCTAGGTACAATAAAGGCTATCATAGACCGGAAATAAAGATACTAAGAATAGTCTAAGGAAGATAAGAGGGAGAAGTGCAAGGCTACAAATGACGTGCAGCTACCTTGCCGACTCTAAAAGACCTTATGGGTGAAGATCAGCGCTCGCTATCACAACCCGTAACCCTTGGATGTGCATACAAGGTGCAGAGAGTAATGTGAATACGCCAACTCAGTAAGTAATAAAAGTAAATGAAAGCTGAGCAGTAAGAAATCAGATAATTCCACGTCATATCACTACAACAAATACATTATGGTTCCAAAATAATTTAGAAATCAATTATCTCATAAAAACTCAGTTTCAGTAAAAAAAAATTGAAAAATGTCTTTCTACAGTTTCAACAGAGAATTAAAGAAGTTTAGAGTAAAAATGATGAAAATCATAATCAGCCTCTTAGACAAAACATGTATCATAAGCCGCCCCTCGGGCATAATATCAACAGAACTAGCCCCTCGGGCTACCTCACAATCACTTGTAATCAGCCGCTCGGGCATAACATGTACCAGAATTAGCGCTTCGGGTAACAACATATCACTCGCTCTGGGTACCCGCGGTTACTGGGGGTGTACAGACTTTGGAGGGTCTCCTACAGCCCAAGTGCTATCACAAGCCATCTCGTGGCATAATAAATCAGGCCCTCGGCCTCTCATTTATCACAAAATAGTATAATATGCTATGGTGCACAGCCCGACCCCCTGATATCCTCATAAAATAGGCCCTCGGCCTTACTCAGTCGGAAACCTCTCAAGCCACTCGGGCTAACAGTAAAAGAGGGTGCTCAGCCCAAAAATATCATTTATGCATCAATCAGAGTAAATATGACTGAGTTATGAAATCAGTAAAACATGGCATGACTGAGTACAGTTATTAAATCAAAACGGTGAGGAATATTGGTAAATAAAGCCCCTAAAGGTACAAACAGTTGGCACAAGGCCCAAATATGGCATTCAGCCCAAAACATAGTAATACTTTCTAACATATGATAGTATCAAGTAGTTTTAGTCAAATATGCAACTTAATAGTTGTTACGGGATGACAAAGTCTCAATCCCTAACGGTGCGCCTCACGCTCGTCATCTAGCATGTGCGTCACCTCAAAATAGTGAAACGATGAGTTTCATACCCTGAGGACAACATTTACAATCATTACTTACCTCAAACTAGACCAAACTCTAACACCGTGATGCCTTTGCCTCTTGACTCGGCCTCCAAATGCTCCAAATATAACAAAAATTAGTATCACATCATTAATACATGCTAAAGGAACAAAGCCCAAGCAAAAATAATTAAATTAACTCAAAAATCCCGAAATTAGCCGAACCCGACCCCCGGGCCCATGTCTCAGAATTCGACAAAAATCAAAACACTAGAATCCTTATCTCCTCACTAGTCTATACATACTAAAATTACCAAAATCGGACCTCATATGACCCCTCAAGTCCTCAATCAAAGCTCTCCAAAACTCAAGCCCTAACCTTCAATTTCACCACAAATTCCCCACTAGTTTCATGATTAAGTAGTGGAGAATTCATCACAAACACCAAATACAAAGTCCAAGCAACTTACCTCACTGAAACCCTTCAATTCCTCCTTGAATTCATGGCATGGAGCTCCTAAATCGCTCAAAAATGGTGAAAGAATGGCTGAAAATCGCGAAGGGTTTAATTTATACCTTCTGCCCAGGCATTTCCGTACCTGCGGCCCAAATCACGCTTCTACGGACCGCATTTGCGGTCAAAATAGCCGCATTTATAGTTTTTACTTAAGTCACCAACTTCCGCACCTACTCCCCAGGCCTCACACCTGCGGGCTTGAAGGTGTGGTCAACTCCTCCGCTCCTACGACAAATACTGCATCTGCGATCATCGCATCTGCGGTCCCACTCCGCAGGTGCGGAAACAACAGAAGCAGCAACCACCCAAATCCATCCTGAGGCCCTCGGGACTTCAAACAAACCTGCCAGCAAGTCACATACCACTATTCAAACTTATTCCAACCTTCGAAACTCTCAAAACAACACCGAAACAACAAATCACCCTCGGATTCAAGCCTAAGGATTCCAAAACTTCTGAATTCCGCAAACGATATAAAAACCTACCAATCCTCATCTGAATGACCTGAAATTTTGCACACACATCACAAATGACACAACGGACCTAATCTAATTCCCGGAATTCCAACCCGGCCCCGATATCAAGATTTCCACCACCCACTGGGAAATGCCAAATTTCCAATTTCACCAATCCAAGCCTAAACCTACCACGGACCTCCAAAATACATTCCAAACATGCTCCTATGTCCCAAATCACCTAACAAAGCTATCCTAACCATAAAAACCCAATTCCAAGATCATTCACTCACAAGTCAAACTTTGGTTAACTTTACCAACTAAAATATCCACTTAAGAGACTAAGTGTCTCATTCCACCCTAAGACCACTCCGAACACAACACCACCAACACGATATGATAAAATACAACTAAACAACACATAAGGAAACAGAAATAGGGGAAACAGAGTAGTAACTCATGAAATAACCGGTCGGGTCGTTATATCCTCCCCCTCTTAAACAAACATTCATCCTCGAACGAGTCAAGAAACGTACCTAAAACCTCAAATAGGTATGGATATTTGCTCCGCATCTCCCACTCGGTCTACTAGGTAGCCTCCTCTACGGGCCGACCTCTCCACTGCACTTTAACTGAAGCTTTATCCTTTGATCTCAACTTTCGGACCTGCCGCTCCTAAATAGCCACTGGCTCCATATCATAAGTCAAATCGCCGTTTAACTAAACCGTGCTGAAATCCAAAAGGTGAGATGCATCGCCAATATACTTCTGGAGCATAGAAACATGAACTACCGGATGCACGCTCGACAAGCTAGGTGTCAAAACAAGCTCATAAGCCACCTCCCCAATCCTGCGAAGCACCTCAAAAGGCCCAATGAACCGAGGACTCAATATACCCTTCTTCCCAAATCTCATAACACCCTTCATGGGTGAAACCTTCAGTAGAACCTTCTCCCTAACCATATAAGATCTATCATAGACCTTCCTGTCAGCATTACTCTTTTGTCTCGATTGCATTGTATAAAGCCGATCTTGAATCACTTTCACTTTGTCCAAAGCATCCTGTACCAAGTATGTAACCAAAATCCTAGCCTCACCCGGTTCAGACCAACATACTGGAGATCTACACCGCCTCCCATATAAAGCCTCATATGGAGCCATCTGAATACTCGACTGATAACTGTTGTTATATGCAAACTCCGAGAGCGGTAGAAACTGATCCCATGAACCCCCAAAATAATGACACAAGCGCGCAACATGTCCTTCAATATTTGAATAGTGCGATCGGGCTGCCCATCCGTCTGAGGGTGAAAAGTTATGCTCAAATCAACCTGAGTACCCAACTCTCGCTGCACGACTCTCTAAAATTGCAAAGTGAACTAAGTACCTCTATCCGAAATGATGTAAACTGGGACACCATGCAAGTGAAAAATCTCTCGGATATAAATCTCTGCTAACCGCTCTGAAGAATAGGTAGTATACACAGGAATAAAGTCTGCGGACTTGGTCAGCCGATCCACAATCACCCAAATAGCATCGAACTTCCTCAAGGTATGTGGGAGTCCAACTACAAAATCCATGGTGATCCGCTCCCACTTCCACTTTAGAATATCTATCTGCTGAAGCAAGCCACTCGGTCTCTGATGCTCGTATTTCACCTGCTGACAATTGAGACACCGATCTACAAATCCCACTATATCTTTCTTCATTCTCCTCCGCCAGTAATGTTGTCTCAAATCCTAATACATCTTCGCGGTACCCGTATGAATGGAATACTACGAGCTATAGGCCTCCTCTAGAATCAACTCATGAAGCCCATCTATATTGGGAACATATATCCGGCCCTGTATCCTCAATAAACTATCATCAACAATAGTCACATCTCTGCCATCGTCGTGCTGAACTCTGTCCTTAAGGACAAGCAAATGAGGATCGTCATACTGGCGCTCTTTGAAGCGATCAAACAAAGAAGACTGAGAAATAACACAAGCTAAGACCCAACTGGGCTCCAAAATATCCAACCTCACAAACCGATTGACCAATGCCTGAACATCAATTGCAAGAGGTCTCTCCCCAATAGGAATATATACCAAACTGCACATACTCACCGCCTTCCTACTTAAAGCATCAGCCACTACATTAGCCTTTCCCTGATGGTACAAGAGAGTGATATCATAATCCTTTAGCAGCTTCAACGATCTCCGGTGCCTCAAATTGAGATCATTCTGCTTGAACAAGTGCTAAAGGCTACGATGATCAGTAAACACCTCACAAGACATACCATAAAGATAATGCCTCCAAATATTTAGCGCATGAACAATGGCAGCTAACTCTAGATCATGAACAGGGTAGTTCTTCTCATGGGGCTTCAACTGACGAGAAGCATAAGCAATCACTCTACCCTCCTGTATCAACACACACTCAATACCAACTCTCGAAGCATCAATACACTATGTATGAACCTGAAGTTGATGGCAAAACTAACACAGGAGCTATGGTCAAGGCAGTTTTGAGCTTCTAAAAGCTCGCTTCACACTCATCCGACCACATGAAAGGCGCACCCTTTTGAGTCAATTTGGTCAAAGGTGATGTTGTAGATGAAAATTCGTGAATGAACTGCCGGTAATAACCCACCAAACCAAGAAAGCTGTGAATCTTTGTGGCTGAGGACGGTATGGTCCAACTCTGAACTGCCTCTCTCTTCTTCGGATCAACCTGAATACCCTCACTGGACACATGTGTCCCAACAAAGCCACTGAATTGAGCCAAAAGTCACACTTGGAGAACTTTGCATAAAGCTTCTCCTCCCTCAGCTGCTGCAATACAACTCTTAAATGCTCAGCGTGCTCCTCCTAACTACGCGAGTACACTAGAATATCATCAATGAATACAATAACAAACGAATCGAGATAGGGCCGAAACATGTTGTTTATCAAATGCATGAATGCTGCTGGGGCATTGGTCAGCCCAATAGACATCACAAAGAACTCATAATGACTATATCGGGTCCTGAAAGTTGTCTTAAGATTATCTGAGTCCTTGATCTTGAACTGTTGATACCCCGACCTAAGATCAATCTTGAAAAATACCCTCGCTCCTTGAAACTGGTCAAATAAATTATCAATACGAGGCAAAGGATACTTTTTCTTGATTTTGACCTTGTTCAACCGCCTATAATCAATTTACATCCTCGTCGTTCCATCATTCTTCTTCACAAATAGAACTGGCGCACCCCAAGGCGACACACTAGGCCGAATAAACCCCTTATCAAGGAGTTCCTGAAGCTACTCCTTCAACTCCATCGGTGCCATACAATACGGTGGAATAGAAATAGGCTGAGTGCCCGACACCAAATTCAATATCCCTGCCCAGTGCCATGCCCGGTAGGTCTGCAGGATACACATCCAGAAAATCCCTCACTATCGGGACTGAATCAATGGTAGGAGTCTCTTCACTAGCATCCCTCACAATGGCTAAGTAAGAAATGTTAATACCCAATTTTTCCCTATAATATTTTTTAAAATGCATGTATGCCTTCAAAACTATGCATTAGCATCAATTGATATTTTTTATAATTTCTAAATTTCTTAGGGATTTTTGATTAATTTATCCCATTATTTTATTTATATAAATAAGTAAAAATTGTATCACAAAGGACTTTATAATAATTTCACGGCTTAATATTGCTATTTATATTTATATTACACTCAAATTATTGCAAAAATAGCCATTTTTTATATTTCGGGGTTACAATTGCAATAACTTTGTAATTATAGCACATGCATGCATTATTACATTATTTTACCAAAAAAGAGCTCATTCTATTTTTAAAATATTGAGTAATTATTTTAAAGTATTTCTATGCATGAAAATTATTTTTTATAACCTGTTAATTATTTTATAAAATATTTTTATCAATTGTTAGGGTATTTACAAATAGCCTTTTATTTTTTCAAACCTGCCTCTTTTAAAACCAGCCCAAACCCCTTAATATTAACCCAAAAGTAGCCCAAAAATTCTTTAGGCCCAATCTGCATACCCTGGACCAATAGCCCCGTTTAATCATGGCCATTGATCATTTTGATCAACGGTCCACATTAAACCTACCAAAATAATCTCAAACAACCCCCCCCCCCCCAAAACCTAGCTCATTTCTCACTACATTTTGCTGCCTTCGTTCCCTCATCTCTTCGGTGCTCTCTCAACTCGACCTAACCCTAATCGCCGTCACTGGCGAAGACTTCTTTTGCATAGAATTTTTGTGTATTCTTCGACCATTACCGACCTTCTATACCTCCTGGCTGATTGATTACATGGATCCTTAAAAGAATCTCAAGGAGATTCAACCTGGTTCTTTGTCTAAAATTTGTTCACTAGTCTGCCTTGGACCATTTTATTTGTGAGTACTAATTTCCTCCTATTTTTTTAGTTTGAATCCATAGTTCTTGACCACGTTTCTTTCATATCTGTTGTTTTGAAACCCTAGTTCTACATCTTCTTGAATCTGTTCAGATTTTTGTAGATCTAAAATGATTCGAGCAATATTTGGTTTTCCCTCGAAAATCTTTTGTTTTGGTTAACTGCTTCGATTTCATTTACCTTTTTTTTCTAAAACTAGGGTTCCTCCTGAGTTTCTTCAAAAGGATTTATAACTTTCAAATGTTAAATCTGACTATCTCTTTACATGTTTGATTAATTTTCGTGTATATGCTTGTCACGATCCCAGTTCACCCTCCATTAATATGTCATGATGGCACCTAGTTCCTACGACTAGGTAAGCCTAACAATGCGGAAATTTAGCAACTTAACTTGCGGAATAAATAATATAAAGCTAAACATATTTAAATAATAACTGCAAATAAGGCCGCTAGGCCTAAACAACTCAAAAAAAATGTGGAAGTCTACAACTCAATCCCAAAACCCGAAAACTCACGGGAACCACAGGCTAACAGAAACATAGTACCCTGCTCTAACTCCAGAATATCTAAACAACTGGGAGAAAAGGAATAAACTAAATACTAAAGCTGGAACAAAATAGAGACTCCTGGTCTGCAGACGTGGCAGATATACTTTGAAGTCTCCGTGTATCTCCTCGCCTCAAGGATAGTGCACCTGAGTAGAGGTACCTAAAAATCTGCACATGAAAAACATGCGCAGGAACGGCATGAGTACACCACAGTGGTACTCAGTAAGTGCCAAGCCTAACCTCGGTTGGGTAGTGATGAGGAAGGTCTGGGCCCTACTAAGATAAAATATAATAATAATAATAATAATAATAATAATAATTAACAGTATAATAATCTGACAGAAATAATAAATACGGCAGTGAAATAAGGCAGGTCAACGAGGCAATAACAACTACAAAGACAGAGTAAACACAGTTCAATGTCAATGATTCCAATGAGGGTCTCCCATGATACCGTC
>MU743853.1:19584-58948 GCA_026770625.1 Nicotiana glauca | reverse complement strand
AGCTAGTCAGAAACAGTCTGAAAAACATTACTTTGGCCATGTAATTAGATATTTTCTAGCGCTTAAATCCTTAGCCACTGTAAATGAAAAATTGTTCACATGATAGGTTTAATAGGTTGAATCTCTGTATTTGTGGATCTACAATTATTGTCTTTGATTAATCGAAACCATGTCTTATTTGGAAAGTAACCTCAAATAATTAATTCACGAACAATCGTTGTTTGCTTTAGGCCTGATTTAGTTTAGTATTGCGATTATATATACGTTCGCGTAATATAATTACAATTTTAATTCTTTAAAAAAAAATCAAGGTATGCGTTCGCGCAACCTCAACCCAAATTTTCTTAAATAAAATAAACAAAGCGTTATTAATTGTGGACACGTTCGCGTGACATGATTTTGACACGCCAAAAGAAAAGAGTATACGTACACGTAACTCAATAATTCAAGTGATTTAAAAGCGGTAAAAGATAATTTGCACATAGGTTTTAAAAATGAGTAGTTAAATAATTAAGCCGAGTAATAATCACTGAGCGACCGTGCTAGAACCACGGAACCCAGGAATGCCTAACACCTTCTCCCGGGTTAACAGAATTCCTTACCGAGAATTTCTGGTTCGCATACTCTTTAAAATAAAACTTCCTCGATTTGAGATTTAAAATAAATCAGTGACTTGGGACACCGTAATTTATTCCAAGTGGCGACTCTAAAATAAATAAGTAATCTCATATCGAATAATGTCACTTTAATTGGAAAAACTCCCTTATATACTTCCCTCGCGGGGTGTGTGTAAAAAGGAGGTGTGACAGTAGTTAGCAGTTATTGTTATGAGTATCCGAGTGATGTGGTATATCACATGATTACATCTTGGGTCATGGTTATGGCTTGGCACAACCTGTTCAGACTTATATAGTGTATAGATATGAGATTGGGATCTTGTGATGAATTCCGGATGCTAGAGATTAGGTTCTTAGGTTTACGGACTAAGGTTGAAGTAAGGATCTTCAATTATGTTGTGTTGTCAGCTTTATATGGAGTATGTGCATAGTAAGGTTACACTGTGACTTGATGACCTTGGAATTACTCTTGGCACGTTCGAGGATGAATGTATGTTTAAGTGGGGGAGGATGTAATGTCCCGACCGGTTATTTTCACTATTTGCATTTCGCTCAGCTGTTTGAAGTCTTGAGTAGCTTCATATGATTTATCTTGACTTTTTTGAATCTTCGGTTTTGGTTTTCAGGTGATCCAGAGTTGATTTGGAAGAATGATTCTCAACTAGGAAGCTCTAGGTTGAAAGAGTAGACCACGTTTGAGTTTTTGTGTATTTGACCCTGAATCATAGTTTTGATGGTTCCGCCAGGTCCGAATGGAGATTTTAGACTTGGGCGTATTCCCGGATTTGCATTTGAACGTTTCTCGAAGGTTTTGGCATTATTTGGCGAAAGTTGGCAATTTAGAGTTTTGGAATATTCCTAAGTTTGATAGAAAGTTGGCTTTGATAATATTGGATATGGATTTTGATTCTGTGAGTTGGAGTAGCTTCATTATGTCATTTGTAACTTGTGCGCAAAATTTGAGGTTATTCCGAGTTGATTTGATATGGTTCGGCACGAGATTTGGAAGTTGAAAATTCAAAAGTTCATTAAGTTCGATTCGAGGTGTGATTTGTGGTTTTGATGTTGTTATATGTGATTTGAGGTCTTGAGTTGATCTGTCTTATGTTTTGGGACATGTTGGTATGTTCGGACGGGGTACCTAGGGGCTCAGATGAGTTTCAGATTGATTTCGGACCCTTTTACCAATGTTTGGCATAGTTGATTCTCTGTTGATTATGGTGTTTTAGGCATTCTTCGCGATCGCGGAGGAACAAACGTCATCGTGTAGAGTATTGGGAGCTGCTATTTGTTTCTGCATTGCGTTTGCAAGAGGCAAAGTGCATTCGCGGAAATTTGAGGGGTTGGTACATCGTGTTCGCAGGTGGAGTTTTGCGATCGCGAAGCAGCTGGGAGCTGGGGGCTCCAACGCGTTTGCGTAGTGTTGATACCAATGTTCATTGAGTTCGCCAGGGTAGTGCCGCAAACAGGAAGCAAATTTTTTGGGCTGAGCTTATTCTGTGCATCGCGACCGTGTAGAAGACCACTGGACAGAGCACATAAGCACTCTATTTCGGACCTTTGAGTTATTTTATCACATTTTGAGTTGTGGAGCTCGAATTTAGACGATTTTGGAGGCGATTTTCATCCCATGGATTCGGGTAAGTGTATTCTACTCGATTTTGATTATATTTAGTGATTCTATCTTCATTTTTGGTAATTTTATGAATTTTAAATAGAAACTTGGGGTATTTTGCGTAAAATTTTATAAAGTAAATTTTTGAGTTTTGAACATTCGGATTTGAGTAAAACTAGTATGGTTGGACTCGTAATTGAATGGGTTATCAGATTTTGTGAGTTTCATCGAATTTTTGGGCCCGAGTTTGATTTTTTAGTTGACTTCCGGATTTTGGTCAAAGATTTGACCTTTATCATTTGGAATTGTTTCCTTAGGTATCATTTGATGCCTTTGAGTTGCTTTTGGTCAGTTTCGAGCCGTTTGGAGGATGATTTGAGCGGGATGGCGCTTCTAGGGTATATATTTGGCTTATTTGAGGTAAGTGTCTTGCCTAACTTTGGTGAAGGAATTATGTCGCGACCCAATTTCCCCTCTGTTGGGTATCATGATGGCACTTAGTCTTAATGACTAGGTAATCCTACTATTTACGGAATAACAATAATAATAAATAACATCTAAAAATTTTCAAAAATCAATTCCTATACAAAAAACACGCTCCCAAAACCCGGTAGTACAAGTCATATGCTCTACAAAGTTAGCTACCACTTCTAAATACAACTGTTTGGAAATGAGTAAAAACAGTTGAATACAAGTAAGAAGGTGACTCTGAAGCATGCGAACGCAGCAGCAGGTTTACCTTGAGTCTCCTCAGCAATGATTCGCATAGCTACTAACGATCAATACCTGGATCTACACAAAAATGTATAGAAGAGTAACATGAGCACACCACATCGGTGCCTAGTAAGTATCAAGACCAACCTCGATGGAGTAGTGATGAGGAACAGTCAAGACACCTACCAGTCTAATAAACTGTACAGATATAAGCATAGCAACAACAAAACATGAAGTAAATATAAAGGCTACACAACATGGCTAACAATACAACAATCACAATAAGGGAAGAAAGCAACAAGTAACAACGAAAAAACATAATAATAACATATAAGAGCGAGCGAAAACACAACGCAAATCCTAAGTCACAAATATAGTAAAGGCAAGTAATAACTCAGAACTACGACAGTTTTCACATCAGATCTTAGTCAAGAACTACACAAAGTACGAAACCTCGAACAAAATTATAGCTCACGGGTCTTAATACCTGAAACCTAACACTTGGCATCATGTGCCCTCATCACACCTCATGATCATGCTAACAACTCACTTGCTAACTAGAGCCACTCTCATATATATGACAAGTAAGTGAGGGTGTACATCTACACTCAAAATATGAGGAGGCTTTTTATCCAATAGGATCGTTTAACTAAGTGTATGCTTGTGCAAGTGCTCTAACATAGATCATACCTGCTAAAAGCGTAAGGAAAAGAACGGACAGCACGTAAGGTATTCTCTCACAACTTTCACGAGATAAAGCTCATACAGGTGAGCATATCACAACAAAATATCAACAATAAGAATACCCTCAGGCCATCCCAAATCACCACAATCAATCCCTGATATAGCCCACCTTGTCTCGCCACGTGTGCAACCATATATATATATAAAATCCCATCTTGTCACGCTGCATGTACATAAATCAATAGTGATAACAGCATGGCAGAAACCTCGTGCAACCCCATAACAATAACTGCACGGTAGAAACCTCGTGCACCAACACCAAAAGTACAATAACAACAATGAAAGTAATACAAAGTAATCAACTCAAGAACTTTAAATCACAAAGACACGGTAGAACCAGTTCACAAGGAATAACCACAGTAAAGAATAATAGGCATAAATAAGAACAGCTCAACAAGGGAGAAAATAATATGTAACAATAATTTCACAATATACAGTCCAATGACAAGGAAGCTAACACGAGCCAGATAATTACAAACAAGGACATGTCAACTAGGATATTGGGCATCTAAACTTCTTTTAAGGCCGAGAAATTACTAAGATCTCACATAATTTTAGTTTAGGATAAGCAGCAGGGAGATAATCATAATATCAATTAAGACTAAACAATTACAATATGAGATAGTAATAAATTCAGTTAAAGATAAGCAGCTGTGAAAAGATAACATGACGATAGGAGAGGCAAAATCTTCAGTTAAGTCGAATAAAAGTCAAATAGGCAACAAGAGTAAATACTAAGGCAATTAATTCAAATTGAAGCATGTAGGAGTGAAGCCAATAATTAGGAACTCAAACGTATCCCGAGCAACTTCATACATAGTAAATATAAGGCCTTAAGAACCCTAAAGTCCAACTTCCCACAAATAAATCTGAGCACGTACTCGTCACCTCGCGTACACAGATTTCAATCAACATAAAAGACTCAAATGCTAAGTGGGATTCCCCCACACAATGTTAGGCAAGATACTTACCTTAAACCAACCTCAATAAATCAATAAGAATGCTTCTTCCACAATTTTCGACTCCAAATGACCCAAATCCAACCACAAATAATTCGATATAAACAACACGAGCTAAAGGAATCAATTCCATAAGAAAATACTAAGCTTTAAGTTAAAAGTCAAAAAGCTAACACAAAAGTTGGGCCCAGGGCCCACGTCTCGAAACCTGATAAAGTCACAAAATTCAACAGTCCGTTCAATTACGAGACTAACAATACTAGTTTCACTCAAATCCGACTTTAAATCGACATTCAAATCTAAAAAATTCATTTTATGACATTTCCATAATTTTTTTCCAAATTTCCACCTCAAAGTACTAATAAAATGATGAAATCAATGATATATTTATGTATATTAACCAAATCCGAGTTAGAATCACTTACATCGATGAATTTTCTTGAAAAAACTTGGAAAAATCGCCACAAACCGAGCTCCCTAGGTCCAAAATGTGAAATAATGCCCTAAATCCCGTTTATATAGTGCACTCTCTTATCTCCACTATGCGTTCCATGAAAACCCAAGCGCGGCCACGAAAATCCAACCACCACGGTCTCCAAAAAGCCGCGCGGTCCGCGCTTCTTGTGGCTACACTGACATGCCTTAGTATTTTGGACATAAATTTCCCTACAAATGTCCAAATGATGATTTCTTTATCTTTCTGAAAATAGACATGAAGTATGCAACTTTCATTTTTGAATCATCTCACAATTTCTTATAGATCAAAAGACATAGGCTTCTAACGTCGGACCAGCGGATCTGCAGAACTTCCCTGGAGCGCCTCCATGACCAAATTTTTAATGTCCGTGCCCCTCCTCTGTGGTTCACGAAATTTCGCCTAGATTCGCATTTTCAAGGCACCAGAACCATTTCGGAGTTCTGAAAATGTCCGGAGTCGCTCAAAACTCACCCGAAACACACCCGAGGCCACCGAAACCTCAACCAAAAGCACCAACAAGTTATATATCAATATACAAACTTAGTCGAACCCTCGAAACTCTCAAAACAATATCAAAATACCAAATTAACCTTGGATTCAAATCTAAGAACTTCGAAACCCTCGGAACTCTCGGTTCCATTCCAACTCTGACATCAAATTTTCCACTACCATCTGGGCATCACCAAATTTTTAATTTGGCCAATTCAAGCCTAATTATACTATAGACCTCAAAACTACATTTCGGACGTGATCCTAAATCCGTAATCACCTAACGGAGCTGAAGGTACCATCGAAATTCACATCCAAGATTGAATACTAAAAAGTCAAAACTTGGTCAAACCTTTTAAATTTAAAGCTTCTAGCTGAGAATCATTCCCCCAAATAAAATTCCGGATAACCTTAAAAATCAAAACCAACGATTCACATAAGTCATAATTCATCATACGGATATACTCATTCCCTCAAACAAACGATTGAAGTACAATTGCTCAAAATGACCGGTCGGGTCGTTACAAATTTTTCCTACTAATTGACATTATTTGCTATATGCGGGGGTGATACATATATGTGGTGACGAGCATATATACATGTGCCAGGGTTAATCATGCTCGGGGGTAAATTATACTAGAAATTGCACCTTGCAGAATTTTGTGACCTTCTTGCTTCATGTTTTACTTTTCTTCTAGATTACTAAGAATATGGAATCAAATGTTATAAATTAAGATTTAGTTTATTATAACTTGATAAAAAATTGACGAAATGTTTGAGAAATATTGATGTTTCTAATTCGGTTATCATTCTGTTTAATCACTAATACATCGCCACAGTCGTTATTCCTGAGATATTAGATTCTATACTTGAGTTGTAGATCATTGTGAGACTTATTGAAATACTTGAACAATAAGGTTCTTGAGGGTTTACTGAACTATTGTTGGCTTGAATGTTATGATTGAGGTTTATTGGAATATTCATTTAACCACTCTCCTTGATATTATTTATGCTTCCTACCTCGCTTGTCATTGATATACATATGTTTGGTGAGGAGGAATGTAAAACACATATGGTGATGCCGTGCCATTTCATTTGAGAGTAAAATCACGAAAAGTGATGTCGTGCCATTTCATTTATATTACCATGCTTTTATATTATCATGAGTTCATGGTACGAAGGGTGTTTTCGTGCAGAAGAGGACGAGGGACATCCATTAGGTTGTGATATCTTTTCCTTGTGTATTCATTCATGTCTTTACCTAGAGTTGTTACTGTTGCACCTATGTTATCTACGTGACTTGTCGTTGTTGTTCTGTCTTTATCCTCTATCACGATTGTTGTAATGTTGTCCATGCCTTCTTTCTGTTTAATTTGCAAAGATCATACCTTCCTTCATATTGTTCTACATCCATGTCTTATCTATTTTATTGCACTTTAGTATTATCCTTATACCATGTTAGCTATTCATGCCTCTACTTTTTAGCTTATAAAGATCATGCTTTCCCCTCTTATTTATTATATCTACATCTATGCCTTCTACCATGCTAGTTAGGCAAAATTATGTTCTTCTTTCCTAATTGATGTCATCATTCCTATGCCTCCTACCTAGTCTATTACTGTTGTCCATATGGACTGCCTTATTCATTATTGTTACTTGTGTATTTCCTACCTTTTCATTACTTTTATCGGTATTTCTTTCACCTGGTTGGTACTGTTATACGTATATTTGGTGAGGATGAGATAAATGCACAGAGGGTATTGCCGTGCCATTTGATTTGATGTCTTGAGTATATTTCTCACACTGAAAGCTATGAATTTATTACCGTGATTTATTGTTTATCGCTAAGGAAAGGATTGGTCATGATACTGAGGAATATTAATCGTGATTCTTCTAGAAATCATTTACTGCTTTGCATATTTGTTTCCTTGTACTCTATTCTATTATGTTCTAGTATTGTTCTATTGCTGGTCTTCTGTACAATTTATATCAGTTAGTATCTTTTACCTAAAAAGCTTAGTCACTTCTTCACCGAGGTAAGTCAAGATACTTGCTGAGTAGATGGGGTCGGTTGTGCTCATATTATACTTCTGCACCTTGCATGTAGATTTTGGAGTGAAGCTACGGGTGATGACCGGGGCTGACTCCGAAGATGTTCGTGCCTGCCGGATGTGGCTACCACTTGTCCCTGGATAGTTCTAGAGTTTAATTTGGTTTAAGTACATTTGAAACACAAGTTTTATTTATTTCATATCCGTTTTTTTAATAATTTAGTTTAAGTAGCTCATGTCTTATATTATCAGTCCTTGGGATGATGTACGAAATTCAGTTATATCATTTGTTGGTCACCTTTATTTAATAGAATTATGTTAACCGTTAATTGGCTAACCTAATGGGTCAAGTTAGGTGTCATCACGACTACTGGATTTTAGGTCATAACATAACTTGTTTAAAATAAGAGTAGATTCTTTAATTAGACAATTTCTAAAAGATAAATAAGTAAAATATATCAATTTTTTTTTGAATTTTTTAATTTAGTTGATCACTCAATTATCCAATCCATTTTTGACTAATATAAAAGTATAAGCATATTAGATTATGACTTATATTTCTTATACAATTTATTTTTATCCCGTCCAGATTCAAATTGGTGAATCTTAAGTTATTCTAGCAATCGTAGTTGACTATTTTCTCTCCCATATCTTTACTAAAAATTAGTGAGAGAAGCATATTAGATCGGGAAATGAGGCACATATAGTGCTAGTGGATAAGTACTTAACAACAGAATCTATCCGTTTAGCAATCAGTTCTTGCACAAAACTTACAACATATGAAGGGAACCAAATAAAATAAAATCCCACAACTTATTAATTTAAGGGACTTAGTTTATTTTTGCAATAGAATGAACTAAATAATTCAAAATTGTGATGAAACACCTCCTAGTAGGCGCTTGTAACCCTAATTGTTTATATGTGAAACATGTACTTAATCTATCACTAGAACACTATTTATATTGATAAATTTAATTTAGAAATTAGTCCACTTCAAGAAGCTGAATTTTTCCCTCTTTCAATTTACAATATGATTCTATGTTAATCGACCTACATATAAATTTCATTCTCAAGTCATTTTAGTTTCTGACTTGTTGCATTCTCTCTCTAGACTTTTATTTGAGCAACTTGAAAAATGAACGAATTTCAGCGGAAATCAAAGCTATTCTGATTTGATTTAATGCTTTATATTATCTATTTTAATCGAAAATTGTTGCTCTCCAACTATCACGACCCCAAAACCGACTCGGTCATGATGGCGCCCATCATGAAACTAGGCCAGCCGGCACGTTTCCAAATTAATCCATATTTCATTTAAAACATAAGTAAAACCATTTTTTAACTGAAAACTGATAAAAAATATAAAGTCAAAATCAAACAAAGCAAAAAAATACAAGCCCGACTTCGGGTGTCACTAAGTCATGAGCAATACTACGTCTATTCCGAAAACATAACTAGACCAAAATAGTCTGAAAATGTAACGACCCACTCGGTCGTTTTGATCCCTAGCACATCGTTCAGCAGTCTGAGGCTATGAACAACTTAATTACAGGTGTTATGACTTGTACGCGTGGTCGGAATTGAATTTCGGGAAGTTCAGAGTTGATTTGGGAAGAGAATTCTCATTTCAGAAGCTTAAAGTTGAAAGAATAAACTAAGATAGGATTTTTGAGTAAACAACCTCGGAATAGGGATCTGAAGGTTCCAGCAGGTTCGTCTGATGATTTCGGACTTGGGCGTATGCCCGGTTCGGGTTTTGGATAACCCGGGAGCATTTTGGCGTCTATTGTGGAACTTAGCATTTTAGAAGAAATTTCATAAGTTTGGCTTGAAGTGCATTTGAGTGTTATAGATGCCCGTTTGAGATTCTAAGTATGTGAATAGCTCTGTATAGTGATCCTGGAGTTAGGAGCGAGATCGGAAGTGAATTCGAAGGTCTGTAGGTCATTTTGGAGTCGTTTGGCTAAAGATAAAATTTGAAGGTTTTTTAGAAGTTTGACCGGAAGTGTACTTTTGATATCAGGGTCGAAATCCAATTCCAGTAGTTGGAGTTGGTCCGTGATGTTGAATATGACTTGTGTGCAAAATTTGAAGTCAATCGGACATGATTTGATAGGTTTAAACATCGAAAGTAGAAGTTTGAAATTCTAAAGTTCATAAAGCTTGGATTGGAGGTCGATTCGTGGTTTTAGCGTTGTTTGATATGATTTGAGACCTCGAGCAAGTCCATATTGTATTTTAGGGCTGGTTGGTATGATTGTTGGGGTCCCGGGGGGCCTCGGGTGGATTCTGGGTGGTTAACAGATCGAAATTAGAATTTTGGGAAAGGCCTGAAGAGCTGCTGCTTCTGTCATAACTGCATCTGCAGTTTTTGGACCGCAGATGCGGCACTTCAATCGCAGAAGCGGCTAAGGAGGCCAAGCTAGGAACCGCAGATGCGGCTCCCAAGCCGCAGAAGCGGCTCCCAGACCACAGATGCGGTCCCAGCCTTCCCTCCCCTTTTTCGTAGAAGCGGTTAAATCCTCGCAGATGGTGTCCCCGTACCGCAGATGCGGAAATTGCTGGGCAGTAAGGTACATTTAATACAAGTTCAAGACCATTTTTATCACATATACACTTTTCCATTGGCGATTTTGGGAGCTTTGGAGAGAATACTTCCACTTAGCATTGTGAGGTAAGTTTATTCCACCCATACTTAGTTTAATACTTGCATATTAGGTAGATTAAACACTAGAAATTGGATAAAATCAAGATATTAGAGTACGACCTAGGGCTTTGCTAAAATTTAGATTTAACCACGAAAATTATTATGGAATTAATTAGAAATCATATATTATAGATTCTTAGGTTGTAGAAAACAACTTCCTTCGAAAATTTTTGGAATCCGGGCACGTGGCCCGAGGTCAGATTTTAGAAAACTTGTGTTAAGGGTTGGAAAATTTCTTAAATAGTTAAAATACGATCTTGTGAGTCTCCTTTCTAACCTTGTAAGAGGGGATTGTCCCCATAGGTGAAATAATTGGTTATGTGCTCCTAATTATGGGGGCTACGTACGCACGAGGTGACGAGAGTCCGTGCGTAGCTACTATTATGCTATTGTCCGGGTAGTTAGGACCCAAAAGCATGTTATACTTGGATTATTCGTGAACCTATTGATAGATTGAATTGCTTAAATCACATCGAATTATTAAATAAATTTCTAAACAGATAAAACTTTATTTTTTCATAAATGGTTAAAAGAGGTTTTGTTTAATTCGACAATTACTCCGTGTGGACTTCTTGATTGACTGTCTGTGTGTTTATTTTTGGAACGCCTCGAACGCCTCGGCAGATTAAATAGATGCATCTATGGTTCACGTCGTTCGACCCTCGGCAGTGCACAGTGTATTTTCTGTTGGAACGGGCCGTACGCCTCAGCATGATTTGCGCATGCTTGTACTGCTTGCCTTGAGATTATTTGAGATTGAAATTTGCTCTCCCCGACTTGAGATAATTGAAAACTAATGGATTATGAATCCGGAGACTTTTAATATAAAAAGGAACTTTCACCTGTTCGTGATTTACTTGAAATTTCTGTCATTCTTAATAAATCCATGATTATTCACATTAATAGTATATCATTATTGGACCACTAATAAGTGTTGAAGTCAACTATCTTGTCTCTACTTCTTCGAGATTAGACAGTATACTCATTGAGTACACGTTGTTTTTGTACTCATACTACACTTCTGTGCATTTTTGTTGCCCAGGTATATGTAACTCTAATGGCCTACTGGGCATAGCAGCATGGTTGATACGGAGATTAGGTGAGCTGTATTTTCTCAAGGCGACCTGCAGCTAGTATAGTCTCTCTCAGGATTCTATTTATTTTCTTTCCAATTGTATTTCGGACAACTGTTGTACTTTATTTGGTTTTTCTTAGAAATTGCTCATGTACTTGTGACACCGAGTTCTGGGAAGGTTTGAAGTATTTCGTATTAATTGATTATCATTTAATTTGAATTGAGATGATTATCTTTTTATTTATAAAAGTGGAGGAAAATCATAGATTTCAAGAGTATTAAAACGAGAATTTAATTAAGTAATTTAGTTGGCTTGCCTGACAGTGGTTTCCGGTGCCACTATGACCCTTAGTGGATTTTGGGTCGTGACAGAAAATATCCATAATACACTAGAGGTAGATAAGGAAGGAGAGAAGTCGGGATTGCGAAAGTCAAGCAGCTACCTCGATATCTTCGATGAAATCTGCGTCTGGAACAGTCAACAGCCACTACCGTAGCGTGAGATACCTGGATCTGCACACAAGGTGTAGGGGTAATGTGTCACGACCCAATTCCCAAACCTAGTCATGATGGCGCCTCTCGTGAAAACAAGGCTAGCCAGAATAACGCAAACACCTCTTTTATAGCAATTAATTATCATTAATAATTCTAACACATGCTTAATCTAGCCAATAATGCGGAACAACGATAATAACAAGGGAAACCATCCCGACACAGCCCAAACCAGGGTGTTACAAGTCATGAGCTACTACTGAGTTTGCTATAAGTCTATGAAGTAAAACATCTAATACAATAGTCTGAAGGAACTCAAATAACATAAAAATAAGGGAGACAAGGGGCTGCGGACGTCAACAGCTACCTGGTAACTCCAACTCGCAGCCTGTCTGGAAGGAATCAGTGCTCAAGTGAATCTGCACACATGGTGTAGGGAGTAATGTGAATACTCCGACCCAGTGAGTAATAATAATAAATAATAACCGAAGGCATGAAAACACATAACTACACAAGGCAATTCTATATCAGGCAGTAAATCATTTAAAGCAGTAAACAGTAAAGAGTCAAATGAAATCTCTTTTAAAAAAATAGGTAAATCAGGTAAAACAACAAGTAGATAGTGAGTAGAAATCAGCTCCTCGGGCCCAGTATCAATCGCTCAGAACAGTATCAGCCCCTCGGGCTCAGTATCAGTCATTCAGCACAATATCAGCCCCTCGGGCTCACTCTTAGATCATATGGGTACCTGTGCTCATTGTGGGTGTGCAGACTCCGGAAGGGCCCCTTACGGCCCAAGCGCTATATCAACATAAGGCCTGAAAGCCTCCTTACATCACTCACAAGGCCTGAAAGCCTCTTCACATCACTCACAAGGTCTGAAAGCCTCCTCACATCACTCCAGCCACCTCGTGGCATATAACTGTATCTCAGGCCCTCGGCCTCACTCAGTCCAGAAAACATCATAAGCCCCTCTGGCATCAATAAAATAGTAGTGCTCAGCCCAAACCACAGTGGAAATATCAAATAAGTCTCAAAATTCAATTAAAGTGTCTGAGTTTGTAAAACAGTATAATCAACAGGACTGGGTTCAAGTGGTATATCAAATAGTGAGGAAAGAGTGATAAAAATCCACGAAGGACTCTAATATTCGGCATGAAGCCCAAAATATGGTAAGAAGCCCAAATCATGTTGATAACAGACACATCTCAGTTAAATACGTGGTAAAAATATCAATCGGGATGGACCAAGCCGTAATTCCCAGTAGTAAATAACCACGCGCTCGTCATAAAATGCATGTTTCACCTCAATATAGCACTACGTTGTGCAAATCCGGGGTTTTAGACCCTCAGGATATCATTTACTATCATTACTCACCTCAAGCCGGCCAAAATCCTAGCTCTCTATGCCCTTGCCTCTCTAATCAGCCTCCTCGCGCGTCGAATCTAATCAAAACCACAACGAATACATCACAATAGGCTAAGGGAACATAACCCAATAAAAAAGAATCGAAAATAATCGAAAATCACGAAATTTGCAAAGCCCCGGGCCCACTTCTCGAATTCCAAATTTTTTTACATCAACAGATTCCTTATCTCTCCACGATTCTATACATATTAAGAACTCCCAAATCCGAGCTCAAATGACCCATCAAAACCCAATTTGAAATATCAAAACTCAAGCCCTAGTTCTTCCTCCTTTTTGATAAATTTTCATGAATTTCTAGGTTAATTCTACAATTAAATCATGTATTTAGGTCATATAACTCACCTCCAATCATTCCCAGTCGAATCCCTCTTCAAATCCCGTCCAAAAGCTCTCAAGGATGTTCAGAAATGGTGGAAAAAATACCTTAGCTAGCGGAAAAAAATGAAGCTTTAAAATCCTTCTACCCAGATATTTTTCGCATCTGCGATCCAATTACCGCATATGCGATTTCCGCTTCTGCGAAATTCTTCTGCTTTTGCCAGCTTCACTATTTGCCAAGAACCGGTTATGTGGTCACAATTCGCACCTGCGGACTCCACTTCTGCGGTCAACCGTCCGCTTCTGCAGAAATACTCTTAAATGTGCGGACCGTTTGTGCGGTCAAGTTCCGCATCTGCGGACTCTGCACCTGCGGAAAATCATCCACTTCTACAAAAATCCCCCAATAGCCGATATCCACACCTGCGATACCCTTTTTGCATCTGCGGTACCACATCTGCGGCCCCTTTTCCGCAGATGCGGAAATACCAGAACCAGCAAACTTCTAAAATGCTACAAGTCCAAAATTCATCCCGATGGCCATCCGAAATCACCCCGAGGCCCCCGAGACCTCAACCAAAAGTGACAACCCATCCTAAAACATTATTCGAACTTGCTCCAATCATTAAAACAATACCAACAACACCAAAACCATCAAATTACATCGGATTCAAGCCTAAGTTCTTCTAAAACTTCCGAAACACGCATTAGATCAAAAACCCGACCAAAACACCTCCGAATGACCTGACATTTTTCACACACATGCCAAATCACCTAATGAAGCTACACCAAAATCTCACCTATCAACCGGAATTCGCCAAAATACTAGCTTCGCCAATTCAAGCCTAATTCTACACCGGACCTCTAAAATCTCTTCCGATCACGCTCTTAAGTCACAAATCATCCCCCGAAGCTAACCAAATCACCAAAAATCACATCCGAACCCTCTAACTAATAAGTCAACATCCGGTTGACTTTCCCAAACCAAACATTCCTTAAAGAGATTAAGTGTCTCATTTCCTTCTAAAACCAATCCAGATCGACTCATTCACCAAAAACTCTTATGATGAAACATAAGGAAGCAGAAAATGGGGGAAACTGGGCAGTAACTCACGTGATGACGGGTCGGTTCGTCACATCCTCCCTAACTAAAACAAACGCTCGTCCTCGAACGGGTCAAGAAACATACTTAAAGCTTCAAACATGTGAGGATATCTGCTCCGCATCTCCCGCTCGGTCTCCCTAGTAGCCTCCTCCATAGGCCGACCTGTCTATTGCACTTTCACTGAAGCTATATCCTTTGATCTCAACTTTCGAACCTCACGACCCAAAATAGCCACCAGCTCCACATCATAGGTCAAATCATTATCCAACTGAACCGTGCTGAAGTCCAATACATGGGACGGGTCCCCAACATACTTCCAGAGCATAGAAACAAGAAATACCGGATGCACGCCAGACAAGCTAGGTGGCAAGGAAAGCTTATAAGCCACCTCCCCAATCCTCCTAAGTACCTCAAAAGACCCAATAAACCGCAGAATTAGCTTACCCTTCTTTCCAAACCGCATAACACCCTTCATGGGCAAAACCTTCAGCAAGACCTTCTCACCAACCATATAAGACACATCTCGAACCTTCCGGTCCACATAACTCTTCTGACACAATTGAGTTGTACGAAGTCTCTCCTAAATCTGCTTCACCTTCTCTAAGGCATCCTGAACCATCTCTGTCCCCTAGCCTCGCCGGGCTCGAACCAACCAACTGGAGATCTACACCGCCTCCCATACAATGCCTTATACGGAGCCATCTGAATGCTCGACTGATAACTGTTGTTGTAGGAAAACTCTACAAGCAGCAAAAACTCATCCCAAGAACCTCCAAAATCAATAACACAGGCACGCAACATGTCCTCCAATATCTGAATAGTACACTCGGACTGCCCGTCTGTCTGAGGATAAAATACTGTGCTCAACTCTACCTGCGTACCCAACTCTCGCTGAAATGCCCTCCAGAACTGAGAAGTAAACTGAGTACCTCTATCTGAGATACTAGACATTGGAACACCATGCAATCAAACAATCTCCTGGATAAAGATCCCTGCCAGCCGCTCCGAAGAATAGGTAGTACATACCGGAATGAAGTGTGCGGACTTGGTCAGCCGATCCACAATTACCCAAATACAATCGAACTTCTTCAAAGTCCGAGAAAGACCACTCACAAAATCTATAGTGACTCTCTCCCACTTTCACTCAGGAATAATCATCTGCTGAAGTACGCCACCCGGTCTCTGATGCTCATATTTCACCTACTGACAGTTGAGACACTGAGCCACAAATCCTACAATGTCCTTCTTCATTCTCCTCCACCAATAGTGCTGCCTCAAATCCTGATACATCTTCGCGGCACCCGGATGAATGGAATACCGCGAGCTATGGGCCTCCTCCAATATCAACTCCCGAAACCCATCCACATTGGGCACACAAATCCGTCCCTGCATCCGCAACACGCCATCCTCACCAATAGTCACGTCTCTGGCATCATCATACCGGAACCTATCCTTAAGGACAAGCAAATGCGGGTCATCATACCAGCGCTCTCTGATGTGATCATATAAGGAAGACCGAGAAACCACACAAGGCAACACCCGGCTAGGCTCCAAAATATCTAGTCTCACCAACCGATTGGCCAAGTGTGAAAATCAACTGCAAAGGGCCTCTCCCCAACTGGAATATACGCCAAACTCCCCATACTAACTGCCTTTCGGCTCAAAGCATCGGCCACTACATTGGCCTTCCCCGGGTGATACAGAATGGTAATATCATAATCCTAAAGTAACTCTAGCCACCTCCGCCGCCTCAAATTAAGATCCTTTTGCTTGAACAAATGCTGAAGACTACGCTGATCGGTAAATACCTCATAATATATGCCATACAAGTAGTGCCTCCAAATCTTCAAAGCATGAACTATAGCAACCAACTCCAAATCATGTACAAGGTAGTTCTTCTCATGGGGCTTCAACTGACGAGAAGCATAAGCAATAACTCTACCCTCCAGCATCAATACACATCCGATCCCAACTCTCGAAGCATCACAATATACAGTGTAAGAACCCGAAGCTGATGGCAAAACCAATACTGGAGCTATGGTCAAAGCTATCTTGAGCCTCTAAAAGCTCTCCTCGCACTCGTCCGACCATACAAATGGAGCAGCCTTCTGAGTCAACTTGGTCCAGGGCAATGCAATAAAGGAAAATCCCTAAACAGACCGGCGATAATAACTTGCCAAACCAAGGAAACTATGAATCTCTGTGGCTGAGGTCGATCTAGGCCAACTCTGAACCGCCTCTATCTTCTTCGGGTCGACCTGAATATCCTCGCTGGACACCACGTGCCCCAAGAAAGCAACTGGACTGAGCCAGAACTCACACTTGGAGAACTTTGCATAAAACTTCTCCTCCCTCAATCTCTGCAATACAACTCGCAAATGCTGCGCGTGCTCCTCCTAAATATGCTAGTACACCAGAATATCATCAATAAAAATAATAACGAACGAATCCAGATATGGACGAAATACACTGTTCATCAAATGCATGAACGCTGCCGAGGCATTGATCAGTCAAAGGACATAACAAAAAACTCATAGTGCCCATATCTAGTCCTGAAAATAGTCTTAATAATATCTTAATCACTGATCTTCAACCGGTGATAGCCCGAACGGAGATCAACCTTGGAGAACACCCTCGCTCCATGAAGCTGGTCAAACAAATCATCAATGCGAGGCAGGGGATACTTGTTCTTCACTGTTACTTTGTTCAATTGCCTGTAGTCAATGCACATCCTCATAGTACCATCCTTCTTCTTCACGAACAAAATCGGTGCACCCCACAATGACACACTAGGCCGAATGAACCCTTTATCTAGGAGTTCCTGAAGCTGATCCTTCAATTATTTCAACTCCGCTGGTGCCATACGATATGGCGTAATGGAAATGGGCTAAGTGCCCAGCACCAAGTCAATACCAAAATCAATATCCCTGTCCGGGGGCATGCCCAGCAGGTCTGTAGGAAATACATCGGGAAACTCCCTCACAACTGGAACCGAATCAATGCTAGGAGTGTCGGCTCCACATCTCTCACAAACGCCAAATATGAAAGGCAACCCTTCCCAACCATACGCTAGGCTTTTAAGAATGAAATCACCCTGCTAGGAACATAATCAGTCACACCACGCCACTCGATCCTCGGTACACCCGGTATAGCCAATGTGAGTGTCTTAGCATGACAGTCTAGAATAGCATGACATGGAGATAACCAGTCCATGACCAAAATAAATATCAAAATCCACCATGCTCAATAGCAATAGATCAACTCGGGTCTCCAGATCCCCAATATTCACCAAACATGACCGATACACATGGTCTACAACAATAGTATCGCCCACCAGGGTAGATATATGAACAGGTAAAGCAAGACACCCTCGGGATGTACCCAAATGATGAGCAAAATATGAGGACACATAAGAATAGTTGGAATCGGGATCAAATAAGACTGAGGCATCTCTGTGGCAAACTGAAATAATACCTGTAATGACAACATCTGAAGCAATAGAATTTGTCCTGTCCTAAAGAGAATAAAATGAACCTGACCACCACCTGATCGACCTGCACCTCTGGGGCGACCCCTGACTGTTTGACCCTCACCCCTAGCTGGCGGGGCGGGTGCTAAAGAAACTGGACCAGAAGATAAGGGTTGACCCTTTGCTGAGATGAGCTAGCAGCACGACGAGGACACTGCCTCCACATATGCCCAAACTCTCCGCACTAATAACAACTCCCAGGTGCTGGAGAAATGGGACTGAAGGGGACCCCTCATGCCGGAGTGACTGGCTAACGCACTCGGCCTAGAAGAACCCTAAATAGACGGGGCACGAGATGAACTCTGTGCTGGAAGAACGCTGAGTGAAGCTTGACTCTGCTGAGGACCATGATAACCACGACCTAAAGATGCCCCACGATACTCGGGACGGGCCGACTGAGCGGGCCTGAAAGAACGACCCCTACCATGTTGGAACTAGCCCCTCGAAGGAGTGCCACTGAAACTGCCAGAACACCGAGGCCTCTTGGCCTCCCTCTCCTCTCGATCCTGATGGCGAACCGCCTTAATCTCTCAAGCTATATCAACCACCTCCTCGAATGAAGCACCCAATACTCTCTCTCTAGTCATAAGAACACGGGGATGGTAGTTAAGGCCATCCACAAATCTCCTAATACGCTCACGATCCGACGGAACCATCCAGACGGTATGACGAGCCAACTCTGAAAACCTCATCTCATACTGAGACACAGTTATATCTCCCTATCGTAGCCACTCAAACTGCCTGCACAGCTCCTCTCTGCGGGACCGCGGTACATACTTCTCCAAGAGGAGAGTAGAGAACTCCTGCCAAGTCAAAGGTGCTGCACCAGCCGGCCTACGCCTCTCATACGCCTCCCACCAAGTGAAGACAACCCCAGTAAACTGAAAGGTGGTAAATGCCACACCACTTGACTCCAGAATCCCTGCTGTACGGAGCATACGCTGACACCTGTCAAGAAAACCCTGGGCATCCTCGCCCTTAGCACCACTGAATGTCTGAGGCTGGAGCCTACTAAACCTCTAGAGGCAACGCTGATCATCCTCGGGCATAGCTGGAACCCTGAACTCCTATAATGGTGCAACTGGCTGAGCTAGAGGTGCCTCTGGAGTCTGTAATCCTTGCACTACCTACTCAGGTGTGCGAGCAGCGGTGGTCTGATTGCCTCCCCCAGCCTGCAAAGTAGCTGCTGCTGTGGTGGCTGAAACTACCTGAGCCAGGCCGGTGCAAACTGTCAAAATCTGAGCCAAAGTCTCCTAAAGACCCGGAATCACAATGGGCATAGCTGGTGCCTGAACTGGTGCTGCTAAAGCCTGGTCCTGAGCTGGGGCAACTGGAGGATCCACAGGTCCTGCCCTTACTGCTCTACCTCTACCACGACCACGATCGCGTCCACGGCCTCTGGTGGCCTCAATGGGTGGTACTGGTATTCGTCTATCACGTCCGGTAGCTTGTGTCCTCACCATCTGTGAGAGGATAGAATAAACAGAAATTTAGTACTCGGATCAACAAGTTCGCACGACAAGAATTTCAAGAATGTGAAGTTTTCCTAAAGGTTCTGCAGCCTCTCGAGGATAAGTACAGACGTCTTCATACTGATCCGCAAGACTCTACTAAACCAGCTCATGACTCGCGAGACCTAGTAACCTAGGCTCTGATACCAACTTGTCACGACCCAATTCCCAAACCTGATCGTGATGGTGCCTCTCGTAAAGACAAGGCCAGCCAGAATAACGCAAATACCTCTTTTAAAGAAATTAATTATCATTAATAATTCTAACACATCCTTAACATAGCCAATAATGCGGAACAACAATAATAACATGGGAAACCATCCCGACACAGCCCAAACTGGGGTGTCACAAGTCATGAGCTACTACTGAGTTTGCTATAAGTTTACAAAGTAAAATATCTGATACAATAGTGTGAAGGAACTCAAATAACATAAAAATAGGGGAGACAAGGGGATGCGGACGTCAACAACTACCTCGTAACTCCAACTCACTACCTGGTCTGGAAGGAATCAGTGCTCAGGTGCGGACTCTACTATGCCTGAATCTGCGCACATGGTGCAGGGAGTAATGTGAGTACTCCAACCAAGTAAGTAATAATAATAAATAATAACTAAAGGCATGAAACACATAATTGCACAAGGCAATTCTATATCATGTAGTAAATCACTTAAAGCAGTAAACAGTAAAGAGTCAAATGAAATCTCTTTTAAAAAAATAGGTAAATCAGGTAAAACAACAAGTAGATAGTGAGTAGAAATCTGCCCCTCGGGCCCAGTATCAATCGCTCAGAACAGTACCAGCCCCTCGGGCTCAGTATCAATCACTCAGCACAATATCAGCCCCTCGGGCTCACTCTTAGATCATATGGGTACCCGTGCTCACTATGGGTGTGCAGACTCTGGAGGGGCCCCTTACGGCCCAAGCGCTATATCAACATAAGGCCTGAAAGCCTTCTCACATCACTCATAAGTCCTGAAAGCCTCCTCACATCACTCACAAGGCCTGAAAGCCTCCTCACGTCACTCCAGCCACCTCGTGGCATATAACTGTATCTCAGGCCCTCGACCTCACTCAGTCCAAAAAACATCATAAGCCCCTCGAACATCAATAAAATAGTAGTGCTCAGCCCAAATAACAGTGAAAATATCAATTAAGTCTCAAAATTCAATTAAAGTGGCTAAGTTTGTAAAACAGTATAATCAACAAGACTGAGTTCAAGTGGTATATCAAATACTGAGGAAAGAGTGATAAAAATCCATGAAGGACTCTAGTAGTTGGCATGAAGCCCAAAATATGGCAAGAAGCCCAAATCATATTGATAACAGACACATCTCAGTTAAATACGTGGTAAAAATATCAATCGAAACGGACCAAGCCGTAATCCCAGTAGTAAATAACCCCTCCCTCGTCATAAAGTGTGTGTTTTATCTCAATATAGCACTACGTTGTGCAAATCCGGGGTTTCAAACCCTCAGGATATCAATTACTATCATTGCTCACCTCAAGCCGGCCAAAATCCTAGCTTGCTATGCCCTTGCCTCTCGAATCGGCCTCCTCGCGCGTCGAATCTGATCAAAACCACAACGAATACATCACAATAGGCTAAGGGAACATAATCCAATCGAAAAGAATAAAAAAACATCAAAAATCACGAAATTTGCAAAACCCGAGCCATGGTCCCACTTCTCGAATTCCAGAAAATTTTACATCAACGAATTTCTTATCTCGCCACAAGTCTATACATATAAAGAACTCCCAAATCCGAGCTTAAATGACCCATCAGGTCAAAATTTGAAATATCAAAACTCAAGCCCTAATTCTTCCTCCTTTTTGATAAATTTTCATGAATTTCTAGGTTGATTCTACCATTAAATCATGTATTTAGGTCGAATCCCTCTTCAAATCCCGTCCAAAAGCTCTCAAGGATGTTCAAAAATGGTGGAAAAATACCTTAGCTCGCGGAACAAAATGAAGCTTTAAAACCCTTCTGCCCAGACATTTTTCGTAACTGCGATCCAATTAACGCATCTGCGATGCTTCACTATTTGCGAAGAACTGCTTCTGCGGTCACATTCTGCACCTGTGGACTCCGCTTCTGCAGTAAACCGTCCGCTTCTGCGAAAATTCTCTTAAATGCGCGGACCGCTTCTACTGTCAAGTTCCCCAACTGCGGACTCCGCACATGCGAAAAATCATCCGCTTCTGCAGAAATCCACCAATAGCCAATATCCGCACCTGCGATACCCTTTTTGTATCTGCCGAACCGCATCTACAGCCCCTTTTTCGCAGATGCGGAAATACCAGAACCAACAAACTTTTAAAATGCTACAAGTCCAAAATTCATCCCGATGGCCATTCGAAATCACCCCGAAGCCCCCGGGACCTCAACCAAAAGTGTCAACCCATCCTAAAACATCAATCGAACTTGCTCCAATCATCAAAACACTACCAACAACACCAAAACCGTCAAATTACATCGGATTCAAGCCTAAGTTCTTCTAAAACTTCCAAAACACGCATTTGATAGAAAACCCGACCAAAACACCTCCGAATGACCTAAAATTTTGCACACACATCCCAAATCACCTAACAAAGCTTTAGCAACTCTCAGAATTCCATTCCGACCCTGGTATCAAAATCTCACCTATCAATCGGAATTCGCCCAAATACTAACTTCGCTAATTCAAGCCTAATTCTATACCAGACCTCCAAAATCACTTCCGATCACACTCCTAAGTCACAAATCATCCCCCGAAGGTAACCAAATCATTGGAAATCACATCCAAACCCTCTAACTCATAAGTCAACATTCGATTGACTTTTCCAAACCAAACCTTCCTTAAAGAGACTAAGTGTCTCATTTTCTTCTAAAACCAATCCAGATCGACTCATTCACCCAAAACTCTTATAATGAAACATAAGGAAGCAGAAAATGGGGGAATGAGATGGTAACTCACATGACAACGGGTCGGTTCGTCACATAATGTGAGTACACCAACCCAGTAAGTAACAGTTCCAATCTATAGACGGACAGGTAGTAACGAACCAAACCTCAACAGGTAACACAATTTAACTATATAGTAAAAGGCATGCTTGAAGTTTAAGTATTCAACTTAACAGTAAATAAATACAATCATAACAGTGAGGAGTGTAAAGCTCAGCAGATCTATATGTACCGAATGCACAGAAAATATAAAAAGTGTACCATGTACCTCCACTCTCAAGTGCTCAACCACTCGGTACTGTATATGGCTAACTGGACCAGGGAAGATCCATCCCGGAATATATATACATATCATTGACTGCAGTCATCCTGTACCGAGGAAGGCCATTCCATCCCTATGGAGAAGGTCCATCTCTAGGTATAAATACTTCGGACAAGATACATGTCCAGGGAAGATCCATCCCTTAATAATATCAACTGCGCTCACTAGGGGTGTATAGACTCTGGAGGGGCTCCTTTCAGCCCAAGCGATATAACAAGCCAACAAAGGCATAATCAATATCCCACCGCAGCGTGCAACCCGATCCCATACTGTCATTCAATATCAGGCTCTCGGCCTCACTTATTCATCACTCTCCAGTGTCACACACACGGGCTCAAAATGCCATAATACCGGCCCGAAACAATGATATGATGTGCCAAATAACAATAATCGAGACTGAAATATGATACATTATGCATATCAAGACCGAGTACAGAATATCAATGAAGCTAATGATATGACAGTAAGAAACGACCTCTCGAGTCTCAACAGTATCAGTGTGAATCCTTAACATGATAATTATCATGATTTACAGCTCATTAACTTAATTACATAATCGCAACATAGATATCAGCAAGAAACAATCACTAAGTAGTGCCATGGAATGATACAGGCCGCAATTCTCATGGTGCACGCCCACACGTTAGTCACTTGGCATTTGCATCACCTCAATAGTAATCATAGAACACATAGTTTGGGGTTTCGAATCCTCAGAACCAAGTTTGGAAGCATTACTTACCTCAAACCAAGACAAAACTCTAGCCTGTGATGCCCTTGCCTCTCAATTCGGCCTCCAAATGCTTCTAATCTAACCAAAATCAGTATATTATCATCAATATACGCTAAAGAAATGAAACCCATACAAAAATTATCAAATTAGATAAAAAATCCCAAATTTGGATCAAACCCGGCCATCGGGACCACGTCTCAAAATCCAATAAAAATCACAAAACTAGAAAGACCATTCGCTCACGACCTAACCATATTAAATTCACCAAAATCCGACATCAAATGGCCATCCAAATCCCCAGAATCAACTCTCTAAATCGTCTTCCATTTTCCAAATTTCACCCTAAATTAAATGATAAAAATCAAGTCACAATCATGGAATTTAACCAAATTTGAGTGAAAAATACTTACCCCAATCAATCCTCTAAAAATCCCCTCCAAAATCGCCTTCTCCAAAGCTCTCTGATGAATTTTGAAATTATGGACTCAAACCCTCATTTTTGAACTTAAACATTCTGCCCAGACATTCCCTTCTTCGCGAACGTGGCCGTCCTCTCGCATTCGCGTAGACCAACTCAGAGTGCCTCTCCACTTTACTCTTCACGAATGCGATAATTGCTTTGCGAACACGATGCTTTACCGGCTCAAACCTTCGTGAACGTGACCCTCACCTCGCGAATGCGTAGACCAAGGACCTAGGGTCCTCAATTGCCTTACTCATCTTTGCGAATGTGACTTCGCTCACGCATTCGTGATGCACACTCTACCCTACCCTTCGCGTTCGCGTCCTCTCCTTTGAGAATGCATAGAACGAAATTCACCATGTTAGAAAACACTATTCGCGAATGCAAGACACCATTCGCAAACGTGATGAACAAACCTTCTGCAACAGAAAACCAACAAAATCTGATAATTCTCAAAACCAAGAATTGGTCCGTTAATGTCCCGAAACTCACCCGAGGCCCTCGGGACCTTAACCAAACATGCCAATATATCCCATAACATCATTCAAACTTAGTCGAGCCTTCGAATCACTCAAAACAACACCAAAACACCAAATCAACCTCGGATTCAAGCTTAAGAACTTAGAAACTTTCAAATTTCTCAACCGATGTTGAAACCTATCAAATCACCTCTGGATAACCTAAAATTTTGCACACACGTCAAAAATGACACTATGGACCTACTCCAATTGAATTCCATTCTGACCTTGATATCAAGATTTCCACTGCCGACCGGAAACTCCCAATTTCCAATTTTGCCAATTTAAGCCTAATTCTACCACGGATCTCCAAATTACATTCTGAACACGCTCCTAAGTCCAAAATCACCTAATGGAGCTATTCGAACCATCAAAATTCACATCCGAGACCTTCTACGCATAAGTCAATATCCGGTTGACTTTTCCAACTTAAGCTCCTAAATTAGAGACTGTCTCATTCCACTCCAAGACCACTCCGTACCCGAACCAACCAACACGATACAATAAAATATAGCTTAAAAACACATAATAAAGCATGAATATGGGAAATAGGGTTGTAATTTATAAAACGACTGGCCGGGTCGTTATACTAACAAGTATGAAAAATAATTACTCTTAGTCGTCCTTTTGAAATTAGTTACACTTACAACTTAAGGATTCGCTTGGAAGTCCATAATGTGAATTCATACCTTGGAGATCATGGGTTAATTTCTAGTAGAAATAAAAATATTAGCTAATTTTTTCTTATTTGCTTAATCCTCTGGTTCAAACTTGCCAGATACATGAGTTAGCCGGAGTCCAGTGAGAAAATTGAGGAATTTTTGCTGACCCGGATAATATCCTTCTAAAAAAAATACAACCTGAGCGCTAGTTTGAATTTAATGGAAAAACAATTTGTTACATTATTGAAGGGAAACCGGTAAAAGCAGAGACAAGGACATCAATAACAATTTCTGTTCAACCTTCCCCTCCTTTGGTTCTTTTTGCTTGTTTAACCAAAAAATCGATAACAATTAAAGTTGTAATATGGTTTTAGGGATATATTATTTTTCTAAATACCAATTTATTAACTTAAAGATAAATTATGGAAATTGACAAGAATGTAAAACAAACCAACGCTTGGACAATGCCCTCTAGCTGATGAACCCTCGAGAGTAGTAAAGTAAGAACAATTAAAGAGCAGTAAGTTGATGAAAAGAAAAAGGAAATATTATATTGCCTTGATATTCATGAATGTGAGGTGTTTATAGATGACGGGGGACCCCCTTTGTATACTAGAGGAATCCTAATTATAGTACAATTCTAATTACGGAAGTAAATCTCATGATTGGTACAAATAACCGCCCTTGATTTGATCTTTCTGAGATTTTCGCCGTGATCTTCAAACGGTTACAAATATCTCGCCTTTCTGTTATTGCACTTCACTCGAAGTCAGTCATGCTTAGTCTCGATTGCTAATGGTCTCGATCTCAACGGACAGTTTGATCTTTAGACTCTATGCCTCGTCTTTGAGCTCGGGTCTAGTTCATTAAGAGGATACCCCTGATGTAACTCCTTCATCTAGATCAAATAGTAAAATCATGTAGGCTTGATTTTGACCATATATAGATAGTCCCCTCGTTTCTTGGAGTTTAACGAGAAGAAATGAACTGAGCCTTTGATAACTAGGGATTTTGACGCATTTTATACTCCTGCTTGCTTATGCTTTGATTAAATATATAAACAAAATAGTCCCAAAAAGGCTCACAAGTTGTGCTTGATTGCAGGTTTGATCAACAAAGTGACAAAATGTCAAAGATCGACTCAAAATGAGTGAAACTTGCACAAGTGGCAAAGATAAGGCAAGCTCAGGCAGAACAGGCCCAGTGCGGCCGCACACCACTTTGTGCGGTCCGCACTAGGAGATTCAGAGAAGTGGAATTCAAGATTAAAGGAAGTTGCGGTCCGCACTGAAGGCAACATGACCGTAGTCCTTTCTCTGCGGTCCGCGGTGCCAAGATTCGGAGAGGTTGCATTTTCAGAGTTTGAAGCCTGTGAGGTCCGCGGTCAACTTTGTATGGACCGTACTAGAAGCCTCCGCGGTCGTGGTCCATTCTGTGCGGTCGCGAAGCCCAAGTTTAGAGAGGGCAATTTTTAAGGCCAAAGCCCAGTGCGGACCGCAGTCCATTTTGTGCGGTCCGTACTAACCCTGCAGGGACATTTTTGTCTAGATTTTTTAGCTTAGTATAAATAGATTATTTTTCTATTTTTAGGGTATCAGATATTGTAATACATAAGCTGCACTTGTGAGATGATTTTTCTTAGCCATTTTGGGCATTTTTACTTAATTTTCATCATTGAATCTTTATATTAATTTAGCAATTAATTAATATGTGTTCATCCTCATCTATTTCTTGTTTTTCTTCTTTGAAAATGAGAAGATAAACCCCATAGCTAGGGTTGTGGTCCAATCCTAGTATGGGTAATTGATTGGTCTGGTATTCTAAGGTTAAATTGACTATGGGTGTTTGGTATTTGGATCAATTTCTTGGTTTATTTCTGAATTAGTGGTTGTAAACACAAGTTTGTGCTTAGTTGACTTGGGCTCTTCTTGAGAAAGAGAGCCTAAGTCTTCAAAATTGATCCAACAAGGAATTGGAATGTACTCAAGAGATTGATAGTCCCAATTAAAGGATTAAACCTCGAGAGAGTAATACCCGACTTAAACCCTAGTTGCTTGTGCAAATTTGCATACCCAATTTCTCTTGAGGAAGTCAATTGGGCAAAATCACTTGAACCACCTAGAGGTGTAGAGTGGGTAAAGTAGTGTAACGGTTATATCATATTCCCCAAGCATGTCAATTATGCCTTAATATCAAGTACCCGTCAATTTTCCACCTAGACAGATATCACTACCCGCCTTTTAAATCATTAGATACAACTTGCAATAATTAACTCTTAGCTTAATCTAGTTGTATTTTCAATTAGTAGTTTGATACAAGTAGCATTATAAAGAAAATCCAAAAATGATAAGTGCAATTTAGAACACATACATAATCCTAAACTAAATAGATACTCGATTCCAATTCTAGCTCTCTGTGGATATCGATCCCGACCCAAAATCGGGTATAAGCTATTGCGACCCTCTCTTGCTACATATTACTAGTGCAGAGTTGGAAGCGATCACTTTTTGGCTCCATTGCCGGGGAGCTAACGGTTTTGGCTATCTATTTAGTTAGTTTTGTGTGTTGTTCTTCTTTTCTTCTTTGTTACTAATGTATGTGTGTGAATACTTCAGGTACCAAATGGCTTTAAATGCTAATGACCCTCTTGGAAACATGCTTGCGGGGGAGGAGGTTGAAGATATTGGAGACGAGGAGGTGCCTCTTGTACGTCTTGGACCATGATGAGGCCGCCAGGACAATTCTAATGAAAATGTCCCAGACCCTCCTCCACCACCTCTAAGATCGGTTCCTCGAGTGCTACCAAACCAAGGCTATGCAAGTGCTATTATCTTTCCCAGAATTCAGGTGGGAAATTCTGAGATAACCAATGTGATGTTGACCTTACTCGAGCAGCGTATGTATTTCACGGGTGCTGCTGATCAAAATGCCTACAAACATCTCAAGCAGTTCGTGGATACATGTTGGGGGAGCAAGCAGACGAATGTGTCCGACGATGCTCTTAGGTTGAGATTTCCCATTCTCACTTTGGGGGAAATTATTGGATTGGCTAGAGAGACTCCCTAACCATTCTATCACAACTTGGGATAAGTTGGCGGACAAGTTTATTTCTAAACGTTTCTCACCCGGGCACATGGCGGCACTTCGAGATGAAATATTAGCCTTCAAGCAAGAGCCCACAGAACCTTTGCATGAGATATGGGAGAGGTATAGAATGATGGTGAAGGAATTCCCCAATAATGACATGACGGAGAATATATTGCAACAAACTTTCTACCGGGGCATCAATACTACAAATCAATGCATAGTGAACCAATTGGCCGGGGGTAATTTTATGAAGTTGACTTATGATGAAGCTTGTGCCGTATTTGATGAGATGACTGACACTTCTTCTGCATAGCAAAGTAGAGCCAATGTTCCTCAAGGTGACCCTACGGTTATTCATCTGCATAAGGAATTACATTACTTTGGGTAAGCTATAGCGGAGTTAATGACTACCATGAACCAATTGGCTAAGGCACAATTGCAACAAAGTCTAAAATCCTCGCCAAGTGAATGCCATGGAGGGTGTTAATATGCTTGTCAACAAGAGAAGGCAAAGAATGCAACAAAATCAAGGGAATTCTGAGCAATTTGAGGATGCATGTAGGATGCATGTGATGGGTTTCAAAATGATGGTTATGATGACCAAAGTGAAGAGGTTCAATATGTAAACAACTATCAAGGCCAACGGGGAAACTCTTCCAACCAACAACAATGGCGACCTCAAGGCAATTGGGGTAATCAATATCAAAACAATGGTAATTGGGGGAACAACCATCAAAACAACAACTGGGGCAATCATAACAACAATCAAGGCAACCAAGGGAATTGGAATGGTAATAATAACAATTGGGGCAACAATAACAATCAAGGTGGATGGAACAATAGGAACCAAGGAAATCGAGGGCAAGGCTTTCAAAGGCCCCCAATGTACCAACAACCAAACAATCCACCTCCATTTCCTTCTCAAGGTCCTAGTTCTTCCAACAATAATATGGGGAGAATTGAAATGATGTTCGAACAGATGATAAAGAAGATTGCGGATTCGGATGCACAGTTGGCTTCCCATAATACCTCTATCCGAAACTTGGAGGTGCAATTAGGCCAAATCTCTCAGTATTTGAATACTTGCCCGAAGGGTGCTCTACCAAGTGATATGGTAGTAAACCCAAAGGGTGGGAAAAATCATGTCATGGCAGTTACAACAAGAAGTGGGAGACACGGTGATGTGAATGCCTCGAAACAAAAGCAAGTGGTTGATGATGATGTTGAGTTGCAAGAAAATGAAGCTCCTTTGATAGTTGAAGATGTGGGTGATGACAATGTGAACAATGAAGTGAGGATTGACATTAATGAGGTTGAGGTGGAAACTCAATATGCCGTGAACCCGTCTAGGGAACATGTGATTGACATGCTGGAGCCGGTTATGCCAAAAAACAAGGCTCCTTTGCCAAGGCCACCTCCACCTTATCCTCAAAGGCTCGCAAAGCAGAGAAATGATAATCAGTTCAAAAAGTTCATTGATATGATGAAGAGCTTATCCATTAATGTGCGTTTGGTGGAGGCTCTCGAACAAATGCCGGGTTATGCAAAGTTCATGAAAGACTTGGTCACAAAGAAACGTTCTATGGATTGTGAAACGATAAAGATGACTCACCAAGTTAGTGCTATAGTGCATTCAATGGCCACGAAGCTAGAGGATCCCGGTGCTTTCACCATTCCTTACACTATTGAGAGTGCGGATTTGCCAAAGCTTTATGTGACTTGGGAGCTAGTATCAATTTGATGCCTTACTTAGTTTTCAAGACTTTGGGTATTGGGCAACCTAGACCAACTTCCATGAGGTTACAAATGGCGGATAGATCAATGAAGAGACCTTTGGGTATTATTGATGATGTGCTTGTCCGGGTGGACAAATTCATCTTGCCAGCAGACTTTCTGATTTTAGGTTGTGAGGTGGACTATGAAGTTCCTATTATCTTGGGAAGACCTTTTCTAGCTACGGGGAAGGGATTGGTATATGTGAAAGCAGGGGAGCTCACTTTCCGGGTGGGTGATAAAAAGGTTATTTTTCATGTGTGCAAGTCTATGAAACAACCCAATAGCACCGAGGTGTGCTCATTGGTAGACCTTGTCACAACTGTGATTGTGGATGAAACCAGTGCTATGATCAATGTGGAGGATCCCCTTGAGGCCGTGCTATTAAATCTTGATGTCAATGATGATTCAAGTAGAGTGGAGTGCGTGAATGCCTTACATGGGATGGGCTCTTATTCCTATGAGCCTAGAAAATTGTCTTTGGATCTTGAAAACTGGAAAACTCCACCAACCAAACCATCAATTGAGGAGCCACCGGAGTTGGAGCTGAAACCACTTCCTCCACACCTCAGGTATGAATTCTTAGGCCTTAGCTCTACTTTACCAGTTATTCTTTCCTCGTGCCTTACTAACTTGTAGGTAGATGCCACTTTGGCGGTGCTCAAAAAGAGGAAGAGGGCAATTGGATGGACTTTACCCGACATTTAGAGGATAAGCCCCGTATTCTGTATGCACAAAATCATTTTGGAGGTTGATGCAAAACCTTCCTTGGAACATCAAAGGAGGTTGAACGAGGCAATGCAAGAGGTGGTGAAGAAATAAGTGATAAAGTGGTTGGATGACGGGGCTCTGTACCCCATTTCTGACAGCTCGTGGACTTCTCCTGCACAATGTGTACCGAAGAAGGGTGGCATGAACGTAGTGACAAATTCTTAAAATGAGTTGATTCCTACCAAAAAAGTCACAGGTTGGGGGTTTTGCATGGACTACCGCAAATGGAACAAAGTGATCCGCAAGGATCACTTTCCTTTGCCATTCCTTGATCAGATGCTAGACTGACTTGTTGGGCGTGCTTTTTATTGCTTTTTGGATGGGTATTATAGCTATAACCAAATCTTGATTGCTCCGGAAGACCAAGAAAAGACCACATTCACTTGTCCGTATGGTATATTTTCCTTCTCTCGCATGCCTTTTAGGTTGTGCAATGCACTGGCTACATTTCAGCGGTGTATGATGGCCATTTTCACCGATATGGTGGAGGACATTTTAGAGGTGTTCATGGACGATTTTAGTGTTATGGGGGATTCATTTGATGCATGCTTGAAGAACCTTGATAGATTTTTGGCTCGGTGTGAAGAAACCAATCTTGTTCTCAATTGGGAGAAATGCCACTTTATTGTGGAAGAAGGAATTGTACTTGGGCATAAAATTTCGAAACATGGTATTGAGGTCGATAAAGCAAAGATCGATGTGATTTCAAGGCTCCCTCCCACTACCACCGACAAGGGAGTTAGAAGTTTTCTTAGGAACGCGTGGTTCTACCGGAGGTTCATTCAAGATTTTTCAAAGGTAGTTAATCCCTTGTGAAAGTTGGTAGAGAAAGATGCTAAGTTCATGTTTGATGAGAAATGCATGAAGTCCTTTGAACTTCTCAAGCATAAGTTGAACACCACTCCTATCATTACTGCGCCTAATTGGAGCTTGCCCTTTGAGCTCATCTGTGATGCTAGCAATGTTGCGGTTGGAGCGGTTTTGGGTCAACATGTGAACAAAATGTTTCATCCGGTGTACTACGCGAGAAAGACAATGAATAATGCTCAATTGAACTACACGGTGATGGAGAAGGAACTTTTGGCTATTGTGTTTGTTATGGAAAAATTTCGGCAGTATCTTATGGGGGCCAAAGTCATAGTGCACACCGATCATGCCGACCTTAGTACTTGATGACAAAGAAAGACTCCAAAGCAAGGTTGATACGATGGATGTTACTACTTCAAGAGTTTGATCTAGAAATTGTGGACCGGAAGTGTAGTGAGAACCAAGTGGTGGACCACTAGTCCCATTTGGAGGAGGAGGGGAGGCCTTGTGATGGCCTAGAGGTCAATGATTCATTTCTCGGCGAACAACTCCTTTCGGTGTCAATGAATGATATGCCATGGTTTGCTGATGTTGCTAATTACCTTGTGACCAGAATAATCCTGTGTGAGCTCTCTTCTAACCAAAGTAAGAAGCTCAAGCGGGATAGTTTGGACTTCTATTGGGATGAGACGTACTTGTTCAAGATTTGCACAGATGGTGTAATCTGAAGGTGTGTCCCGGAGGAAGAGCAATTGAGTATTATGGAGGCTTGTCATTCTTCTCCCTATGGTGGCCATCATGGCTTCTAAAGTTCTTAGTTATGGGTTTTATTGGCCAACTTTGTTCAAAGTTGCGGATGATTTTGTGAAGAGATGCAACGAGTGCCAAAGAGCCGGGGGAATTTTGAAGAAAGATGAGATGGCCCTCAATACCATCCTTGAGGTTGATATTTTTGACATATGGGACATTGATTTCATGGGCCCATTTGTTAGATCTTGTGGGAACACTTACATTCTTGTGGCGGTGAATTATGTTTCAAAGTGGGTTGAATCTGTGGCTTTGCCTAACAATGAGGCCCGGAGTGTTGTTGCATTTCTCAAGAAAAGCATTTTTACAAGGTTTGGTACTCCTAGAGCAATCATTATTGATGGGGGGTCTCATTTTTGTAATAGGGCTTTTGACACTTTGCTCTCAAAGTATGGTGTCAATCACAAAGTTTCTATCCCCTATCATCCTCAAGAAAGTGGACAAGTTGAAGTCTCCAACAGGAAAATCAAAAGCATATTGTCAAAGACGGTCAATGCAAATAGGACTGATTGGTCAAAGAAGTTGGATGACGTTCTATGGGCTTATAGGACTGCTTCCAAGACTCCTATTGGTATGTCTCCGTATCGGCTGGTGTTTGGTAAAGCTTGCCATCTACCGGTTAAGTTAGAGAACAAGGACATGTGGGCCTTGAGGAAGTTGAACCTTGAGTGGGATGTAGCTGCCAATCTTCGGGTGAACAACTCTAGGAGCTTGATGAATTTAGATTCCATGCCTACTCTAGTTCATCCCTGTATAAAGATAAAATGAAATACCTTCACAACAAGTATACTCGGGGCAAAGAATTCAAGGTGGGAAATTTGGTGCTCTTATTCAACTCTAGGCTAAGGTTGTTCCCGGGAAAGCTCAAGTCAAAATGGAGCGGGGCGTTTGAAGTTGTGTTGGTGACCCCTTTTGGTACTCTTGATTTGAAAAACAAAAATGGTGAAGTCTTCAGAGTTAATGGGCACCGAGTCAAGCATTATCTTGGGCAAATTGATGACATCCACGTGGTGGCACTTCTTCATTTCAAATGATATGATGGTAACCTACATCATGTCGCGACGTTAAATCAGGTGCTTCTTGGGAGGCAACCCATGTGTTTTTCTTTTGGTTTTCTTTGATTTTCTTTGTAGTTAGGATTGATTTTTGGGCTAACTAGTTGTGAGATGTTACAGGATTGAGTTGATGCAGTGCGGGACATAATTGACAAAATTCACAGGTCTCTGAAGTTTCCAGTGCGACCGCACTACCATTTTGTGCGGACCGCACTGGTAAAAGGGTAATGCCAGTACTCTCTGAAGTTTGCCACCATGACTGCTGTTGATTTTGTACGGTCCGCAGTGGACCACTGCAGTCGCGATCCAGTTTGTGCAGACCGCAGTTGGTTGCTAAGTTGAACTGGAATAAAACAGCCTAGTGCAGACCACGGTCCATTTTGTGCGGTTCACACTGGTAGGTGAGAATGGGTCCCAGTCCTTTTTTTATAAATAGGGCTTGAAGGCCTCTTTTTATTCTTTCCGCACTTTTAACTCTCAGAACCTAAATTACTGTTCATCTGCTTCTTTACTCATCTTTCATTGCTTGGAATTGTTATCATCCCTTTCATCTCACATCTGGTACTTAAATTTCTCTTTCATGGCTTTAATTTCGTTAAGTTTCCTTTATTTTTCTATTCTTCTCATCTAGTTTATTTGCTTTCCCTGTTTTCTTCAATTAAGTAGGTTAAGGTTGTTAATTTCTTCGACCAAATTAGAATTATTTAGTTTAATGAATTGGGAAACCACTTAAGAACACTAATTAGGTGAAAATTTGGGCTTAAAAGCAAAAATCCTTGAACCCTAACTCAGTTCCACAATTGGGTACTCAGTGCAGACCGCAGTCGATTTTGTGTGGCCCGCGGTACCCCAGTGCATTCCGCAGTACCATTTTGTGCGGACTACACTGATGACTTCTGAGATTGTTGAACCATAGGGAGTGCGGCCTTGGTATATTTTGTGTGGTCCACACTGCCTAGATACAGAGAGTGGGTAGTCTGAACCCCACCTTTGTATGGACCGCAATTGATTTTGTGTAGTCTGCGGTGACCTCAGTGCGGCCGTGGTTGATTTTGTGCGGTCTGCACTGCTAAGATACAGAGGATGTGTTTTTGAAACCCTCACCTGTGCGAACCGCGATTGATTTTGTGTGGTTTGCACTGGCCCCTGTGCGGCCGCACACCATTTTGTGCGGTCCGCACTGGGCAACTTCTGCAACCTGTCTTTAACTTTTCTTCCTTGCTTCTGCAATATTGTTTTTAACTACTTATACTGATACTAACAAGCTGATTGAACTGTGTTTGTAGACAATGGTAAAACAACGAGGCAAAGGATCTAAACAATCGGGAAGAGGTGAATCCTCCCGGGGGCAAGGGAAAGAAAATGATAAGACTCACTCTCCAAGCCTGGGAAAACATTAAAAAGACAAGAAAGCTGATCAAAGCTGCTGACAGAGCTGCTTCACATTCCTCGGGGAGTGAGTATGACCCATCACGGGAAATTTCTTCAGACTCCGTGCCAGAGTACATAGAAGACTGGCCGGAGAGACCTAGGAGACACTCTTCCACCATCACCCACTGCCCAAGCACCAACACATGTGATTTCTGAGTCGTCCGAGGGCTCAGCAGCAGGTAGTGGGGAATACTTCACCTCTCCTATAGCTTCTTTATTCGGAGAGGGTGGAGGAGGAGATGAAGAGGAAGTAAAAGGAAATGAGGACGTGGCAGAAGGAGGAGAGCCAAGGGTTGGGGTGTTGATAGAACGAGGAAGCCAGAGGTTTGGCGAGATAGATTTGTGAGTGGGGTGGTGGCCGGTGAGAAAACTAATTCCGGAGAGGAGCTTTATTGATAGTGACCAATTACCCCACAACCCCAACGTGCAGATCCAATTTAGGACTTGAGCGGGCTGGGAACATTTTCTAGAAGAGTGTGTGGATGCCAATAAACACATGGTCAAGGAATTTTATTGCAATGTAGCCCACATCAAAAAGGGCTCCAAAGTGACCAAGGTTCGGAATCTGAAGGTGTTATTTGAAGGGAAGTACCTCAACGAATACCTTGGCCTTAATAAGGAAGATGAGACTATGTATATGGCAAAGTTGAAAATGGGTGAGGAGGTTTGTCCCTGGCTAGCACAGTACCTGGTAATCCCAGGTACCACCCTCAACTGGTTGACCACTGGTGTCAAGATCTTGAGACGGGCCTTAAACTTTGAGGCACGGGGATGGGAGACCTTTGTATGTAGCAGGTTGGACCCCACGACATATGACAACACCCTTACTCTTCCCGGGTTGTGCTTGTGGCTTCTATCATGGCAGGGTACCCCATCAACGTGGGGAATGTGATGTCTAGAATCATTTCTATAGTGAGTGTAGAGCATGATCGGAACTATCCTTTTCCCAGCATCCTCACTATGTACTTCCGGGAATTGAAGGTAGAGAAGAGGCCCTTCGATGTCAAAGTCAAAGAGAAGGCCCCTTTCTCATGGTATAGCATGCAGGGGATGACAACCCCAAAAGTAAGAACTTCAAAGCTTCTGCTACTGTCCCAACTGGCCAGTCTGAGGAGCCATTTGTGTTAGTAGCTCCTGCTGAGCCTACCTCCACTTCGACAGATATCTCTCCCGGTCCATCCACATCCACAGCCTCTCCATCCACATCAGTAGGCCCATCGATCCCATCTTCTCAGGCCCATCATATTACTGCTCACCGACTGAGCCAGGCCCTTCTTATCATAAACAACTGGATGCAGACTACCTTATCCAAATTTTCCATACTCACTAACATTATTGAGGCTCAGTCAGCTCCTTCAGACCCACAGGTGCCCCAGTCGATAGAGGATGCGCTTAAGGAGATACTTGACAACCAGAAGAAGATCCTTGACACTCAGGCAGCACTCTCCAAGGCAGTTGATTCACATAGCAAGGCTCTCAAGGAGCTTGCTCGGGAGCACAAGAAGCTGAGGAAGACACGGGCCTCCAAGGAGTTGCGTGCATATGTTGACAGATTAGAGGTAGATCACCTGGATTTAGATTAATTTCTCCAGGACCAAGCCCTAGCAGCTCATCTAGAGCTGGAGCAGTCTCAGAGGCCTCCCAAGAGAAGGAGGATAATTCCTAGAGCTGATGATTCTATCATCCAGTTGGCGGACCCACTGGAGACTTCCTCCAGTTAGCCACAGGATGTACTAGTTCCAGAGTCTGTCTAGGTCTAGGCCCAGGTCCCAGTAGTAGAGCAATAGATCACAGGGGACCAGTCTGAGGTTCCCGAGCACAAAGAGGACCCAAGGACCATACATGACCCTATGCAGACAAACGAGCCTTAGGGAGTCTTCTATATCTTTTTCTCTTATCTTTTTAGTGCTTATTTAGACTAGTTGGCATTGAGGACAATGCCAGCTTTCATTTGAGGGGGTATGCCCCACTATTCATTTGGATGATTGTATATATATTTGATATATTTTTATGCTTTCTTTATCTCACTACCACAAAAAGATATTTAGCTGCAATTAATTAGTGGCAATAAGATAATTATCACTAATTTAATTTCTAAACTAGAATATAGCGGCAAACATATATTAGCTGGTAAAACGTATTATTTTGCTGGCAATTAAACGAGTTAGTCACTAATTGGCCTAAAATTTATCTTTAATCTTCCCTCCAAATGAAACCCTGTACTTTTTCATTTCCCTCTCTTCTTTTAATCATCCTGCCCTTGGCTTGTTTTCTGTTTACTATTCTGGTTTCTCTTATTTTCATCCATCAAAATTATTTAAGAATATCGTTCCCCATATCTACAACCAAGAGGGGAGAAAAGTATGAACACATACATTATAACAGCGGCAAAGCTGGAATAACTAGTTATAGATCGAAACTCATCGTCTTACCACCTACATCTTCATCACAACCGGTTACCTCTCTAGTACTTTCGCAATCCATATTTTTTATTTATTATTTCCTATACACATTCTTATATAGATTTGGTAGTTGTTAATTATTTTTTTTATTCCATTTTGGCATAAATAAACTTGAGATAATAAGGCTATCAATATTAGCAGGAGGTTTATTTAGGCTCATGGGTTGGTTCATGTACGATTACTAGAATCCTGCAGGTATATTATAGAGGTTTCACCCAGCAGAGGAAGGTATGTAGCTAAGTACAAGAAATAATTATTGTATCTATGTTTTTAGTTTAGCGTTTGTTTGATGCTCAGTTTGTAATAATAGGAGTATGGGTTTACTTCTGATTCATTTGTTTTACTTTATTGCTTGTAATTTGGTTTGATTTTAATTCATTTGCTCATACAATATTACTTTTGTATTTGCTGCTCGAGAACAAATTTAAGAAGCCTGTGAAGTGTTTGATAAAATGTCATATAGAAATATTATCACTTGGATAATAATGATTTAGGTATGGTATTTTACAAGTAGTATTTCAAATTAATAAAAGATGAGAAATTAATTTTAGACATTATAAGGTTGGGAAGATTTAATATTTTTTTTATCATTAGTTAAATTAGAGTTGTTTCAAATGTTAAATTTCGAAGAACAATAAAAGTACCTCTGAGCTAGTGAGGCTTCTAAGTTGTGATGTAACTCATTATCAATGTTTTATTTGAAAATGAAGATATTATATTGAGGATATTTAAACTGGTTGGAAGATTATAACATAACGTGTTCGCTAGAAAAATAAAGAATATATCTGGATGTGTGCTCTTCTTCTAAGGCCAGTCTATTATCTAATATTGAATTAAAGTACATAAATTCATTGCTCCTATATTTTTATTAGAAATATCTAATTCAAGTCTATTAGATTAAGAAAAGGAGTAACTGATGGTTCTTGAAATTAGACGAGATGTGGATGTGATGCTACAACTGAATTTGTCATGAGCAGGGAAAAAACTGCAAATGCATCTAATGTATATGGCAAGCATTAAATAAATTTGAAACCAATATGAAGTCTATTGTATCACTAGTATGTTCAGATATTTATTTTTCTCATTTATATTTGTAGTTGCATTGAGCATGGTTAAGCAGGCTAAAAAATTACCTTTCATAATAAGTTACAGTAAGTATTCTGCATTTCAACTCTTCAAGTAAACTTGCAAGAACAGGTTTTCTTAGCTAAAGTTAACTTTTTATGTTTTACATTCTTATTGAACAAAAAATTTACTGCATTTTTAGCAGATCATTGAACTCGAGTACGAAGAAAACTTATTAATAAAGAGAAGAGTACATTTGAAGTGGGTGGGTTTTGCTGATGTAATAGTGTGACGACCCAAAGGATCATCACCTATTTCCTCACTCGTTCTGTACTTCCGAGGCCTTGAAAATCTCATTTTTACTTGCCTCAATTTGCGTGCGCAGTCCGGACGCGTAGCCGGAAAACTTTTATGTTGAAATATGTGAATTCTATAAAAAATTTGAAGAATTTTGATATTAATATGATTACAGTTGACTTTGGTCAACATTTTTGGTTAACGGACCCGGACCCAAGATTGGACGGTCCCGGAAGGTCCGTAGAAAAATATGGGACTCGGACATGTGCCCGAAGTCGAAATCCGAGGTCTAGAACCCGAGTAAAAGAATTTTTCTGTTAAATTATTTTTCTGAAATT
>MU743852.1:34913-46090 GCA_026770625.1 Nicotiana glauca | reverse complement strand
ACAATGCAAAACTATTTATTTTGAAATTTTGGGAATAATTCTCATATAAGGCAAAAATCACGTGCTCACAGCAGTGTCTACATTGATTTCTGTTTGAAACTCAAAATTTCATCAATTTGTTGAGCAGTCTTGTTAGGCGGATGAAACTTGTTCACAAATTGCTTTACTAACTCCTCCCAAGTTGTTATGGAATTATTGGGAAGTGAGTTTAGCCAAGTCTGGGCAGCTCCTGAGAAGGGAAACAACAACAACTTTATTGTTTCCTGAGTTACATTGGGCTGCCTTTCAGTTTTGCAGATTGACAGGAAATTATTCAAGTGCTGTTGAGGATCTTCGATTTATGACCTCGAAAATAGTCTCTTGTTCTGCAACAAGTACAACATGTTGTTTGTGATTTGGAGCAATTCAGCCTGTATTTGTGGGACTAAAATCGCTGTGGCCAAATTTTTACTTGTGGGTTGTGCCCAATCAGATAGAGCAGCCTATGGAACAAGAGGTGCCACTGGCGCTAATGGTGCAGCTGGGTCTACCACGTTGTCCCCCATGTCCGGTTCGAATTGTTCAATTGTTTGTTGGTATTTGTTCTTCTGGTTGGCCCAGTTCAAGGCCTTGAAAATGTTCTCGGGATCTGATAAGGCTTCAAATACTTCACCAGTTCTCGATGAGTTTCTAGGCATGCACCTGTACAACCAAGTTAACAAACGTTAAAATTTCAATGTAAAGATTTGAAGTGAAGAAAACTGACTACACTAAGAATTTTTTATATTTATTTCAATTGTAATTGATAACACCATTAGTTCCCCGGCAGCGGCGCCAAAATTTGATCACGCCCAATGAGTATTCAACCAGAGTCGAACCCACAAGGAATTAACCTATCAATTACTATTGTTAGACTCACTAAATTCTACGTAATCAACTTTTCAAACGTTTTGAATAACAACTGAGGATAGTTTTACTAACTATAACTGACTGCAATTAAATAAACAAAGACTAACTATGATTAAGTTGTAAACAATTAAGAGAAGGATCTAAGGTTATGATTTTCCCTATTGATGGAATCCCTTCATGTTATGTTTCATAGAGATTTGCCTAACCGTCTCTATCAATCATGAGCACTCTTATTACCGTAAATAATCACGGCAATTTACTAGACGCACTCTCCCGAGTTACGCTAGTTGGCTTTTATTACAACTTACTTAAGATTGCACCCAAGGCTTCATTATCCCAAATTCGCCTTTAAACCTTCGGTTATTAATCCCTCATATAGTCTGGGAGTGATGTTGTTCAACAATTACCAAAATATGCATTCTCTCCCGAGTAATACATACTGAATAGGCACAGCTAATTGAGGATCCTATCAATTAACTACAACAAAAACATAGTTGAACAAATAGAGAATAAACCGGGCAAACTATATTAACATATTAAGAAGTTCGTCCTTCAATAGGTTCCATCAAAACCTTAGACTAAATATTTAGCTACTCATACTAGTGTTCATCATAACATCACAAATGGTAAAATAAAAGGAAGAAAGGAAGAACTCGATGTTGAATTATCCTCCTTGCCCCTCCTTTCCTTCAACTAAGCAATAAAAACCTTGATAATGTTCCTTTGGGCGAGTTGGACTTTTTATAGGTTAAGTGGAATTACCACCGAACTTCCAAGTTTACCCTTGAACTTTATTTTTCGGAACTGGACTAGCGCGGTCGCGCTCATGGGCGCGCTAGTGACCGCACATATGGCATAACATTCTGCCTCGACTCCTGGGTCATTATTTCAGCTCTTCTTTCTCTCTTTTTCAAATGTAATCAGCTTCGAGGGGCATCACTTGCTTCAGTTTAGCTCCAATAACAGTTCTAAGTCCTCATACACGCAACTTGTTCCTGCAAAATATGAAATTCACAATTAGAGCCAATTTTTTATCATTTAACTATCCTATAACAGTGAAACACAGTCAAGCTGGGGCATAAACAGTCGCCAAATTACATGAATATAGCCTATTATCAGCTTTCAACTTCACTAACTTGTAATCACATTATTACAAGCCACTTTGTAATGACTATATTACAAAGACTTTAACTCAACTAACTCGTGGTACATTTACCACAAGCTACTTTGTCACTCACTAGTTACAAAAACTTTAACTTACAAACACAACTCTAAATTTCAAATATCATTTTCACTTAAAAAATATTTTCACCCTATTTTGGAATTTCTTATGTCCAAACGCCCACTTAATTTCATAGCAAGCAAACAATAATTCTGACAAAAAAAAAGGAACTCTGAAGAGAAATTATCACATAAGGTAAGGTGTATCAAGTTGAGATACACCGTCAGTTTTCTACCCGGCCTTTCTCTTTCTCTTTTTCCCTTGTGGTTTTTCACCCATGTCAGGTGATTTTGGATTTCTGAAATCACAGCTTCTAAGAAAGCTAGATAGGAGTTACAATGAAGAGCAAACAACAAGATTACAACTACGAATGCACATATACTCATTGTGAAACTGATCCTTTAGTGGAGTTGTTTTCTTTTTCTTGACACACTTGTGACTTCAATGCTGGATTGACACTTTAATGCTTTAGAGAATATCACTAAAGCTCAAGCGAATATCTTGTGCCTTGCACCATGTTATTATACTACCAAAGACATCACAAGGATAATGTCAATTCTTAGTACACACCTCTTCAATGGGAAGTGAATGTTGCACTGTCTGCACTATCGCGTGAACAGTTGCAGACAGTCACTTTCTGCAATTGCGTTATAGCTGTATAATTGACTTGTACTTCTGTCAGAGAACATGAAGGGATCAGGTTCCTGTCGTGTTCCTCTTTGTAGTAGTTCATTAGCTGGAGTTCAGGCTGAACTTCGTTCATTTGAAATGTGTACCAAGTGAGTCAGGTTACCTATCTAGTTCTTAGCAGTAAGTTTGTTAGATCATCAGAACACAAGAAACATAAGGCAAAGATATTGAAAACCCATCAATTTAGTATACATATGGTGTGGATACAAATTTACCCATATATATTTTGGGGTTTGATTAATTTAAATTCGCATCACATAAAACTCATTAAATGGGAAAACACTCTCTATTAGAACATAAATATTCAAGTATTCTTTCAAGAGAAAAGAACTTTCAATTATAAAATATGGTTTAAGTTGAATATACAACAACAACAACAACAACAACAACAACAACCCAGTATAATTCCACTTAGTGGGGTCTGGGGAGGGTAGTGTGTACGCAGACCTTACCCCTACCCTAAGGTAGAGAGACTGTTTCCAAATAGACCCCCGCCATCCTTCCCTCCAAGGACTTCCCACCTTGCTCTTGGGGAGACTCGAACTCACAACCTCTTGGTTGGAAGTGGGAGGTGCTTAACATCAGAGCAACCCCTTTAAGTTGAATATATATAATGAATTTGTTTTAGTCACATCCGGTGTTTATACCAAATTAATAAATATATACAAGACAAGTGACTTTCATAGAGCACATTTCTCACTTAAACCATCATTATATGATATGCATTCCGCTTTAATATCTAACGGTTAAGGTTAAACTGCTTGATTTAGTGTAATCATTTGGTGCGAATACATATTTACCCATAAAAAATATAGTCTGTCCTGAGAGTGGGATGAGAAGAATTGTGTTGTGGGGAAGGGGGGATCAGGGATACGAAGCCAAAATTTAAAGTTTATGATTTCAGGATTCTAGTTATTTTACTGAATTCTATATTAATAAATTACTTAAAATAAATACAATTATTAAGTTATGCCGAACCCGTAAGCTATACCTAAGGCGGGGGCGGGAGGCAGGGGAGGAGTTTACATCACGGCTTCATGTGTATATGCATATTGTGTTGTGTCTGTTTCTCACGGGAATCCAGCCAGCGTCTTCCTTTCACGAGATCTCTCTTTCTTAGCTCTCTCTATCTGTCACTTAGCTCTTGTTTTACGGCGTCTACACGTTTATTTTCCAGCACATACACTACAACTTATTTTGTATACCACTCTGTTTATTTTTATTTTGTGGCATACGATTATATGTCGATCTCTTCTCAGTTCTTTTGGGCGGTAGTAGTGCCAAATCATATTTGTCACGCTTTACTTCAACTCCCCACCTCATCATTTCTTGCTTTCTTTAGTATATAGTAGCAATAAAACTATGGAAAAGTTTGGTGGTTGGGACCAAACTAGGGCATTCCAAGATTGAAGGGTAAAAAGTTAATATCGATTTTGATTTGTTTTGTTAAGATACATATATAAAAATCATATGTTTTCACGAGTTGGAATATAAGTTATCTCATTATGAGTTTGGAGGTCAAACTAGACTAATGCTACTAATATTGGAAAGAAAATTTAGTTGTAATCGCGCTTGCTCACATTATCGGTTCAAGGCTGACTAACAAGGAGAATTATATTAAATTGACAACAGTGTAAAACTAATCAATTTATGATGAATCTTGATAATATTCATTACGTTAAAACATGCTCGATTGCCTCTTTATATAATATATACATCCCAACTTGCTTTGAATGACCACCAAAGGATGTGCTGCAGTGGATGAGATTGTTCTTCCCTTAACTAGAGGTCTCAAGTTCGAACTCTAGGGATGAAAAAATCCTTGGTAGGGAGCGCTCCCCCTCCCCCTCCTCCCCGAATAAGGTCCTATGCAGTGCGAATCTGTATATAGTCGGGCTCCAATGTGGGTACCGAACACCGGATGAGAAACAAAAAAACACTTGCTTTGAATTGAGGCAGTGTTCTAAAGCGCCATAACGACGTGCGTTAGAGTGTTATGCCAAACGATCTCCAACACCTGTAGTTATGGGGATCGCCTTCAGCTTGCTATGGGAAACCAAAAAAACACTTGCTTTGAATTGAGACATAGTAATTCTCTTGTTGTGTTGTATTAAGATTGAGAAACAAAATGATACTTTTACTTTTCCTTTGGTATCGAATTAAAGAACATGCTAATTAAAAGGCAACATATAAACTTAAATGCCGGGGGAAAATAATGCGAGAGGTACAAATACAAACAGTAACTATTAGTGAGACAGTTCATAAAGGTAGAAGCTTGGTCGTATATTAACTTCTGTAGTCAATGAATCACAATCAGAACTTGGTATTTACTGTATTATTCGTTTTTCTACTGCATTAATTCAGTGACCGTACGTACATCTTGCCCATAACAAAGGAAAGGTACCATCAACTGTTCCTCTCTTTGTCCTTCTCTTGCCAAATACTAGTTGTTTTGGTAATAACAACCACAATATAAAGATCAATCATCGCGAGTCGTGGTAGGATGAATAGTTAGGATTACACTATCCTTAATCAGAAATTTTGACCTCTCGAGTTCAACTTCTGGAATGAAAAGATCTTGGTATGGAACACTTTCCCATTTAATAGGCTTTATGCACACGTAAATTCAAATTATTTGGACTTCAATGCGGGTATTAGATAGCGAATGACCAAAAAAATAAAAATCAAACAGCTTAAAGGCTTATGAAGAGATTTAGGACCTTTGATTTTCTTTTGTTAAAACAAACCTTGAAAATCTTTGGCTTTTTTTCCCAAAAGTTGACTGTCGAGTTAAGTATACTGAGAATTCAAGCAGCCTAGCTAGTGATTTTTAAAAGGAAATGATAAAAGACTTTTTTTTTTATTTTTTTACCAAATGTTCGATACTCATATTGAGGACAGGCAAAATCCAAATTTACACGGATCGAAAGATTCACATTAAATTTAAAACGGTTAGTAACAAAAACAATTTCATACTCCGGCTCGTAACACGAGCTACTCATACTAATAGATTACATTAATGAAATAGAGAATTAAATAGTGGTAGAGGGGGCCAAGGATGGGGTTGTCAAAGGTGTAAGCTTCTTAATATGTGGAAGCCTGCAAAAAAGGTGGGGTTAAATGAGAGTAAAAGGGACATTACATAAGAAGGAAGAGACAAGTCTGTTGTCCCTTCCACTCCCACACAGCAACTGTTTCCTCTTTTCTCACACTCATCACTACTAGCACTGACCCTATACTCTGAGATCCTTCTCCTACTCTTTTTGTACTTTCTTCATACTATATGCATTATCAATCATCCTAATTGAGGCATTTGATTGAGCACGATGTTTAAGATTTTTTTTAAAAAATATTGTCGCGTAAAATACTTTCTTCGTTCACTTTTACTTGTTACGTTTCGCTTTTCAAAAGTCAAACTACATAAACTTTGATCAATATTTTAATTACATGTATTTTTTCGCCGTACTGATACGAGAAAAATTACAAATTATAGTACTTTTCATATAGTTTTCGAATATTTAGATTATTAAGAAATCTAATGCATTTTTTCAAAAATTAGTCAAATTGACAAACGAAACATGATAAGTAAAAGTGAACGGATGGAGTATATTATAGACATATTTATGTCTTAAAATTATGTTATTAGTAATAGAATCAGGGAAAATATTATTTTTTAACGGACTAAAAAAGAAAATATATCATGGACAATTGGAGTACTAGTTTACTTAATTTCCACTTTGATACCTACATTCTCTCCTATCACATCCATTCAGTAATTCAATGCATTAACATGAAAAAAATTCCATTTATTGAAGCTAGACATCTTCCCACAATTCGATATAATGGTGTTTGCATGCATGCATGAATTAAAGCTATTATCTAAGTTTACTGCAGTCGAGCTTGTGCTGCAGTTGTCCTATTCATGAACTTTTGATAAGTACAAGTAAATTAGTTGTTCCTACATAGGAACAAATAACCATTTTATAAATGTCTTAGGAATGGATTTAATAAAACTTAGTCAGAGACTGTTACTCGCGATAACAAAAATAATTATGCTTCAATTTCAAGTAAATTGAGGTAGTGTATTATGCCGTTACGTTTAAGCTCATCTCAGACAAATCTCAGACGATATATTATCGTATATATTACCAACCAGAGGCGGAGCTATACTATATTGGGAAGGGTCACCGCCGGCACCCGTAAAGTTCGGCAAAAACTCCATATATATTAATGTATACAATAATTTTGAATATAATAATATATTAGTAGTGGACGCCCTATATACAAAGCAGATTTTAACTGAATCTAAGAGTGCACCTCCGATCTTCAAATCATGGATCCGCCTCTGATTACCAACAATGTAAAAGTCATACATGATTAAAAAAAACTTAATTTTCAAATTCTTTACTTAATTATCACCGGAAACAGAGGCGGAGCCACAAGCCCACGTACGGGTTCGGTAGAACTCAGTGGTTCAAATTAAACATTATATTTATACTATAAAATTCAATTTATATGTATAAATAATTTATTCAAAACCCAGTAAGTTACCTTTTTTAGAATTTTAGAATCCATAAACTCAAAATCTTAGTTCTGCCTCTGACCGAAATTTTTTTTATTACAGTATAGTTAATTTATCAATTAACTACATCTAGGGGTGTCAATGTATATTCGAAAACCGACTAAACCGATCGAACCGTACTGTATCGAATCGATTTTTAGGTTTCTTTTTAAGAAACCGTAGGTTTTTATATAAATTTGTAACCTCACCGATAATTAGGGTAGGATTTTTATTTTATAAAAATAAACCGAAAAAATACCGAACCGTACCTAATAAATTTTACATGTGGAAAATATATTTATCTAGTAACTTTAAAAATAATACTACATTAAATTTTTCTTTGGGCCTTGGAATTATGAAAACTATTCCAAGCCAACAAGTAATTAAACTCAAAATACTAATTCCTAAAACGTATTATACTATTTCTACTTAAACTAAGTTATTTCAAGTATCTTTATTAGCAAGACACAACGTATTCTAGCGATTATGCGTAGCAAACTACATGTATTGAATATTGTTTCCTTTCATATAATTTAAATTTATCTTTTTGAATATTTCATCTTCTATAGACTTTATTTTTTAGTCTCAGCTTGGTTAATATCTTTCAACTCGTGTGATTTATATTTTTTTTGCCGTTATTTGATTTTTTTTACGTTGTTGTAGAATAGTTGATGGATCTATACTCTAGCCATTTTTTTTTAATTCATCACCCATTAAACAGTAAAAATATTTAGAGAGTTTTGCTAAGTCCTATAAAAGAACGTATGTTATTGCATCCAATTTTTACTGGTGAATTTTACATGACATTTAAAAAAATACCGAAAATTAGCCAAACCGTACCGATACCGAAGAGAAACTAACATGATTGGGACGGTTTCGAAAAGTCTAATTTTGATTATACATAATAGAACAATTGAAAAATTAATAGGTATAAATTTTATAAAATAACCGACCGAACCGAACCATTGACACCCCTAACTACGTCCAATATCTCATGTAAGTATTTGTTTTCAAATGAAGAATACATAGCCTAAGTCCTTTCTTTCTTTTCTAATTATTTATTGTTTTTAACCTCAGTCAGTACCTTTTTAACTTTATTTGTTTTCACTTACATGTGGATCTCACCATTCTGCCTCATCTGTATCAGATCATCTACTCTCTTTTGTCTTTTTATATCCTTCTCTTTCTTAAACATCAGAATATATATACCTAGCCCTTTTTCTAGTGAGATCTCTAATTCTCTCTCCTATGTAACCTACTTTATTTATTCTATCACATCTCTATAATAATCAAACAACTCTATATTTTTTTCCTTTCTTTTCTCTTCACAACCCAAACTAGAAAGAAAGAAAAAACCCTTCTTGATGAAGTTCACAAGCAGCCATCAACATCCTCTATTAAATCCATGCATGAAATCATTGAAAGAAATCTTTGCCTCTTCCAAAGGAAACTGAAACACAACTAATTTCCTCTATTCCTCCACCTCTTCTTTGTTTTCCTTTTCCTATATATAATTTTTATTCAATTTGTACACTATTCATTATTAGGGTTTCTTCCCTAGCTCTTCTCACTTGACCAAAAAAAAATAAAAAAAATAGCTAGCTATTTGGCCTACTGTAATCCTCCTCCTATGACGAGTCCAGATAACAAAGAGGAAAGCCATAGCTCCGGCGGCAGTGGCCGGAAAACGTCGGCGACAAGGCCACAAGAACCATCTTTGAATTGTCCAAGATGTGATTCTCCCAACACCAAGTTTTGTTATTATAATAATTACAGTCTTTCACAACCAAGACATTTCTGCAAGACTTGCAGAAGGTACGTGTACTGTTGAATTGTGTGACCATTTCATCTAATAAATTTTTTTTTTTTTTCGTGTCGGTGAGATTTGAAGTCACGAACTATTCAACAGTTTAAACTATTCGAGAGAACATTTTTTTTAATTACTTAATTATATTATGTGTCAACAGATACTGGACTAAAGGGGGAGCGCTACGCAACGTTCCGATAGGCGGTGGTTGCCGGAAAAACAAGAAGATAAAGACTTCTTCTTCTTCAAGGCTTTCTGGTGATTCAAAAGATACAAGTGTTTCTTCAGATATTGGTGGGCTTAAGTTTTTTCATGGTCTTTCACCAGCTATGGATTTTCAGCTAGGAGGATTGAACTTTCCTAGACTAAGTAACAATACTTCAACATCTGGCAGTATTTTCAACCAGTTTTCTTCATTTGGAGACATTTCTACTACTTCTGCTGCTGCAATTGGATCAAGTTCTTGTTTTAATCTTGATCCTTCAGGAAGTTGTTCTGGTTCTTTATTGGGATTCAATAATTTCCCTTTCTCAAGTTCTATGCTAAAACAAGGTAACAATATAGTGGTGCAGCACGATTCGATAATGTTGAACTATATGTCCATCTCATTTAAAAGTTTAAAATTTATTCGGAAAAGTATGTTTTTAATTATTTAATTATATTATATCTGAACTCGTCCTCTAACATGAAGTCATCCTTTTTTAAGGGCAAAAAATGGTGAAAATAAATAATCAATGAGATTTATTATTAATTATAGTATGTTTTCAATTACTTAAACGGTCAAAGAACGAATGTTTTCAATTACTTAATTATATTATGTCTCGACAGGTAATGCAGGAGTTCAAGAAATGGGGTCGATGGGCGTTCATCACGGCACGATGGCATCTTCAATAGAATCCTTGAGTTCAATAAACCAAGATTTACACTGGAAATTACAACAACAAAGATTGGCCATGCTTTTTGGTGGGGATCAAAATCAAAAAGAGAACATTGTTTCATCTCATGTTCCTCATCTTGATCAAAATCAAATTCAAAAGCCACAGCCTATTTTGTTTCAAAACTTGGACATTTCATCAAAACAACAAGAAGATCAAGAAGCTGCAGTTTTTGGAAATAATATTAATTCAAGAAAAGATCATGGTAGTGGAAGTGATCATGGGAATAATAATTTAGCTACTGAATGGTTTTTTGATAACTCATTTGGAACAGTAAATCCAACTTCAACAAATAGTAGCAGTGGAAATGCAAATGATCAGAACAACAACAACAACAATTGGAATAGTATTCAAGCTTGGAGCAATTTGAATCAGTATAGTACACTGCCTTAGTTCAATTTGATGAAACAATGGTGAAAGAAATCATATTTTATACTAATCTATTTAGGCCTCTTTTAATTTCTTTTAGTTTGTTTATTTTGGTTAATGTGGAGATCAATATGGAAAAAACAGCTAAGACAATTTAGGAATTAGTTTTTGTTTTCTCTTTTACTTTTTCTTGTTATTTAAATTCAGTAAGACACTAATCAAAAGTTTTTAGTATTCAACTTATTGTAATTATTTATGATTATGATGATGATGGTTTTTTATTGTTTTTTTTATCATGTCCTATGTGAGCAGAGGCGGATCCAGAATTTGTAGGTAACGGGTGCCACTACTTTATGCATATAGTATATCCAGAGGTAGATATATATAACATCAAGCAGTGTCATCGGACACCGCTCTGCCGATCCTTTTACTAGATATGTGTATATAATTAATAAATAAAATAAAAATATTGAATATAAATACAAAAATTGGCATTTTTTGTCACTATAATAATTTGTTTGGTTCACTTCTTCAAATATTGACATCACTTATGAAAATTTATGTGTATGCCACAAAGTATATCTACGACTTGCTACAAAGATCGAATAGGAAGGATTGGCCGATTTTTTTAGTCTATGATAAACTCGAGTAGGTCTTTCATTCACAGTGAAATAAGTTCGATTTAAGTTTAGTATTTTTATGCTA